>VDFB02069960.1:18807-110881 GCA_007258455.2 Sequoia sempervirens | reverse complement strand
CATTAAGCATAAGAAGAGACAACAAAACAAAGTGGTAGATGCATTAAGCAGGAGGATGTTGACAGTCCAAGAGATACAGCTGAAAAACATAGGATTGGAAAGTTTTAAGGATATCTATGGTGATGACGAAGACTTTTCCAAAGCCTACAAGGTATGTTCAGACTTTTCAAATCATTTTCACAGTCAATATGCTGAGTATACATTGCAAAATGGGTTGTTATTCAAGGGAAATCTATTATGTGTCCCAAGAGGATCAATGAGAGAAAATCTGATCCAAGAGAAACATAATGGCAATCTTAGTGGGAATTTTGGTATTGACAAAACTTTGGAGCTGGTACAAAGGTTTTACTATTGGCCTAAGTTAGCATGAGATGTCAGAAAGTATGTTGAACAATGTGTTGTTTTCATGAAAGCAAAAGGGGGAGCTAGCAATGCTGGGTTATATCAGCCTTTGCCTATTCCGAACAGACCATGGGAGTGTGTGAGTATGGATTTTGTGGTGGGTCTTCCCAAGACTAAATCTGGTTTTGACAGTGTTTTTGTAGTTGTGGACAGATTTAGCAAGATGAGTCACTTTATTCCTTGCAAAACTACACATGATGCAAGCTATATTGCCCATCTCTTTTTTAGGGAAGTTGTGAGAATCCATGGATTGCCATTGAGCATTGTCTCAGATAGAGATGTAAAATTCATGAGTCATTTCTAGAAAACACTATGGAGCAGATTGGGAACTAATTTATTATTTGGATCAGCTTACCATCCTCAGACCAATGGTCAAACCAAGGTGGTTAATAGGGTGTTAGGTAACCTATTGAGGTGCTTGACAAAGGAATATGGGCAGACCCGAGATATGGTGATTTCCCAAGTGGAATATGCATACAATGACAGTGTGAACATAACTACAAGAAAAAGCCCATTTGAAGTTGTGTATGGAATGCATCCAAGAGGAGTTTGTGAGCTCAGAGACCTGGGAACAATGGAGAATAGGAGTGGACATGCATAAGACTTCACTCAAACCATGAAGGAGATTCATGAGCAGGTTAAGAGGACAATCACAACAGCAACACAAAAGTTGAAGAATAAAGTTGATGAGACAAGAAGAGATGTGCAGTTCCAGGTGGGTGATTATGTGATGGTTCACCTCAAAAAATCTAGATTGCAGAAGGGTATGTCCACCAAATTGCAAATGAAACGGGTAGGACCATGCAAGGTGATAGCTAAGTATGGAAAGAATGCATACAAAGTGGAACTTCCATCGAATTTGGGCATATCTCCAGTCTTCAACGTTGCTGATCTGATCCGGTACAAGGGTACAGTCAATGATGAAGCTCAGAACAGTCAGGAAATTTTTAAAGATATCAGTAATATACCCCTTACAATTCAAGAGAAAGCTCAGGTAGAGAAGGTCTTGGAGTCTAGGGTGAAAAAGTCAACAAGGAATAAGGTATACATGGAGCACCTTGTCAAGTGGAAAGGAAAACCTGAGTCTAAGGCTACCTGGGTTGAAGAAACAGATTTCAAGAAGCACGGAATTTATCCATCATTGCTGACACCTTCCAGTTCTTTGTCTTCCTGCTGAGAGGGGGGAGAATGGTGCAGGAGCACCCAAAATACAAGTATCAAAATACAAACATAAATTTTAATATAATGTTTTTCATCTTTTTGTTTTGTTGTGTACAGTCTAATACACCATTTATAAGGTGTAAGGGGACCCTCTTAAAGCTTAGGTTTAATTTGGAATAAATTAGAAATCAATTCGTAAGCGTTTCCTTAGATTTTGGTAAAATCGCAAAACATACTGTGTTTTCGAAAAAATGTTTTTTCTCCATTTTTAAGCCCGAATTTGGAAACCTAACGGTTTCTTGATGATGGAAAAGGAAATCCTCGACCATGTTAGAGAAAAATGAATGCTTTTTGAACGGGGAAAAGTTCTGGAAAAAGGCGTTTTGATGAAAAAAACAAGAATCAGTGATCTTGTGTGAAAAAAAATCTGTTTTATTCCTGTGCTTTCAGGCGTGTCAGTAAATAGAAGGATGGAATATATTTTTTATTGGTCTTAGAGCATGTGAAGAAACATTTTGCTGTTCTGTTTTTTTATTTTTAAATAGTTCTCTCATCATTTTTTTATTCTTTGTATAAAGTGTGTCTTTCTTAACTCTGTTTTGGACTGAGAAAAGAAATCAGAAATATGAAGTTTTAGGTTGTTCCTGATCGCGCCAGGCAGTATGGACGCAGAGGAGACAATCCTAAACTCCAAATATGTATATAGTGTACATATGGTAGATATTAGAGGTTTTTCCTGCAAGTTGGTAGACTGTTTCTAGGCGAGTTTGGAAACCCAGCTAGAAATACAGTCAAGAGAGCAAAATCCCAACGTGGCAGGGGTGATATCTTTAAAATCTGATTTGTATTGTGGCTGCTGACAGTTCTAAGGAGGTGTAGAACCATAAACCAAAGGTTCTTTGATGTTTTTGTGGTCAGTAAAGGTAGAACAAACCAAGAAAAAGCCTTGAGAAACCCTAGTTTCCACCAAGGTTGAGTTGTAACCTTGCCCAAGAACCAAGAACTCTATTTTTTTGAAAATGATGGAAAAAGGGAAGCTTGGAGTTGCTGAAGCACTGGAAAAGATGACTTTGGAAGCCTTGGAAAGTGCCACACACCCCTGCAACAACGTTGGGCAGAATGGAAGGGTGACTAGTCTTTAAAGGAATAAGGGTTGGTTTGTGCACATGAAGAAGGAGTACCAAATAGCACTTGGGAGCAGCAAAGTTGCAATGATAGTAGGGTTGATAAAGTGAACCAGGGGTGCCTCAAAGGCAAGAGGACCTATAGGTTGTAGGTGAAAGAAATAACACCTTAGGAGTTCTCAGATCAAGGACTCAAAGCAGTGAGTTAGTATTTTCTCATATCAACCCTCGTTTCTATCAGTGAGGGGCTATGATATATGCCATTTGGCTTCAAGGGCTACAAAGCAAAAGGAATGGAATGGTTAGGTGGAAACATTATTTGTTGACATGTACAATGATTGCTCCATGTTCAATTTATTATAACACTATTAATGGGAAAAAGAAAAATTGCCAATAAAATAAGAAAATTACCCAAAGGACATGAACATGTTGAGGGCATGTTCAATTTGTAAAAGAGAAATTGCTGTTATAAGAATAAGCAGGATTGACATGAGGGAGAAAGGGAAAAGAGTTGTGTACCTTGGTTTTTAAGAGATAGTTGTTGTAATCGGGCTTCCTCTTCTTTTTTCATAATTGTGTATGGGTGGTTAAGCATTTTTGAGTATCTCTCTAAGGAGAACATTGGCTGAATATGAAGGTTGTTCAATTATTTCACTATGGATATAGCTGTAAATGTTAGTCCTTGTCGTTCTATTTTTCTAATGTCGATGGTTGCTCTGGCCAGCGTTAGGCCTTGGGATTTGTGTGCTCTACCCAGGGCAAGGAATTCAATCTTCACAATAGAGAAGATTAAAGGAGGCCCCTTTGCTTAAAATTTGTAAGGCACCTACCAAGTGACCATCAAACAAATATTTATAACCAACTGCACTATTTCCCATAATACTATTTACCTTAAGCCATCAAATTATAACCATTAAACTAAGCAGTGCATTAATATGGGAAAAAGTGATGCATAAATGATTTAAATGATCTTACATGTTTGATGGTTCTAGAAGAGATGGAAAAGAATTTAAACCATCTTACATTGTACTTTAAATTTTTGTATTTCATTATACACCTAAATGAGTAGATAAACTTATGTTAACAAGGCATTTCTATTTTGAAACATAGCACCTTCAAGACTTTAAATTTAAGGAACTTTCATGAAGAATCTCATCATAGTCCCAAAAGATGTCATTTGTAATGTAGTTTCTAAGAAATTATCTATTTTTTGAATAAAACCATATTTGTTGGATGAAATTGTATATTTGAAAGAGTTGGTCTTATTTCTGCAAATCTACAATGAGCAAATATATTTATACTTATTTGAAATAGTTGCTTTTATTTTATCAAATTTGTAACGAGTAAATGTATTTACACCATGAGTATTTTTAGAAAAAGAAGTATTTGTCAAAACTAATTTGAAAATATAAAGGATATAATGATGTGTATAAAATAGTCTGATAAGTATAAAATGATTTTTTATAATATAGGTCATATAATGTGTAAAATGCTATCAAAATTTAAATTTTCAAATACTTAAAGTTGCATAGAGATTATTATGTTCATATTTCAAGATGTATGCCTATTAAGCATTAATATATATACACTATATTAAATAAATAGTAATTTGTGAATAAAATGGAAATCTGGAAAGATGTGTTGGCTATATGTCTCTAAATACCCTTTTTCCCAATTCACTTTTAGTTCAGAAAATCTAAATGACAATATAAGTGGATGAAGTATTTGGAATTAACAATAACGTTATTTATAAGAATTAAGAATAACATTATTTGGAATTATAGTAGTAATTTTATTATTATTCCACCAATTAACAATAACATTATTTATGATAGTAATTTTATTAGTATACCACCAATTAACAATAACATTTTTTATTTATAAAATAATATTACTAAATATAATGTGTACCATAAATTGTATCCCATTACTATACTACCCTTTTTTGTATTTATAATTTACAAATTTTACCACTATAATTATTATTAATTCTTTCTACAATAGTACGATTATTTTACCCAAAAGTCAAATATTCCTTAATACCAATATTTCACATTGTATTTTATTTTATTTTTATACATGGGGTAAAACCCCTTGAGTATTCACATTTCCACTATACATTAATATTATTATTTTGATTTACCTCAATCTAAACGTAAATAATATTATCCCAACATATAACTCTTTGAAAATGGCCACCATATACTCTTTAAAATCGCCAATTTAATCATTGGTAATATTATTAATTATCTCATCTAAACATTATAACTAAATCATTAAGCTTATACTATGATAATGTTTAACCCGAGTTTAATGTGAATTTACCTTACTAAAATTACTTCTATCTAAATAAAAATAATAATATCAAATAACTAACCCATTAAGGATAATATTAACATTTACTCGCAAATTAACCCTTTTTATAAATTTCAATTTTTAATCTCAATTTACCTTACTAAAATCATTTCTATCTAAATAAAAATGAATAATATTAAATAACTAACCCATTAATGATAATATTAACATTTACTCGCAAATTAACCCATGAATAATAATATTAACATTTACTCTCAAAAATAACCTCTTCATACTAAGAATAATATTTACTCCTATTACAATAGTAATTTTATTATCACTTTCGTTTTATTCTTCAAATATTATATCAGTTCAATTTAATAATACAAGATAAAATTACTCTCCAAAATAATGTTATAACTATAAATCACATTGTTTTATAACAACCATTCAACTGCCATTTCTATTATTTTATAATAAGAAGTGCTATTAATTGTCAATTGTCCATAATAATATTTACAATATTTATGACATTATTATTATGTTATTTGATAATGCAAACTGATTTCCACATTCCACAGAGGAAAAAATTACTTTAACTTCATTCGATAAAAAAAAACTTAATTTCATCTGATAACGAATAAGCTTATTTAATCAGTTCAAAAATTACACTTTTAATCTTCTATTTTTTTCTATTAAATAAATGAAGGTAAAAGAAAACAAACGTACACTTCCCTAATAAATTATGTGAGATCTCATCGCACATTTACTATCTACTGCAGGAATATGGGGAGGGTGAAGATATCTATTTCAACATCTATGAATAAGCAAAGGTATGATTGCAATTGTCTAAATTTAATACTCATTGAAGAGGATAAAGGCAGCGATAGAGGTGAACATTGCATGATGCAGATATGGATTAATGTTGATTTTAGGTCTGATTGAATAGATACTCCGTCAGCACACCCTAACTCACCTCCTCATAGCAATGGGGTACTATATTTATTTTATTTTATTTTTGGCTAATGTTAGACCACCTTATTGTGGTTAGCTTCCCATTAATGCTATGGCTAAATATTCAAAATTAATAACCTACAACAAGATCTTGGATAGAGGATTGAAAAAATAAATGCTGAACAAGTTTGTCAAATGGTAGGCAAGGTAAATACGGTTCGTTGTCACTCATGAAGAATTAATGGCCATAATATCTCCAGATTTATTCGATCTCCCATTTGTGTAGGAGCCACGACAATCCACAACGCAAAAACTTGCTTTCATATGGTTGAATTTATTGCTTAACTATATGCGTATTATTATTGCCCTGCTTAGTTTTGGATAGTGTTATTCTACTTCAGTATTATTTTCTTTATGTATTTTCTACTGTACTGATTCGTTTGCATGCTTTTAGTTCTTATTCTAGGCGTTTCTAACCGCTGCCGGGGACATTTCAATGCCAGAAACGTGGCCGCTTGAGGTAAAAATAGTGTTTACTGTTGTGGCACATCTCTACATTTTCACTGGCCCACCTCATGCTCCCTCACCTTGCTACGGAGGTGCTTGGCGACCCCATCAGTGCTTCTTCAAGCTAAAATAATAGGCCTCTACAATTTCCATTTACATCCTGACTCAGGCGTTGATGGTTTTTTAGGGTTTTGTAATTAGGAGGACAAAATTGCTGGTTTGCACCACCGTTGATAGGAGGAGGCAATTTGTGGAGAATCTTGAGTCATTCAATAGAGGGGTGATCCCATAATAGTGGTTTACAATTTTTGGCCAAACTGGACACTGAAATTATTATTTTTAACTAAATATTCACATTCGGGCACCTATAGCGGCTAAACTGTGAGGAATTTGAAGATGGTGCAAGCTAGAGTCTCATCAAATTTTGTCTGTAGATTCTAAAAATATTTTTTTCAAAATTTTTGGAATCAAATTGCACTTTTTTTCCATCTCCCACGAAAATTGATTTTTTTCAGAAAACAACATTTTTAAAAAGTGACGCACACCATATAACGCATAACTTTTTTTCCATGAAGGATAAAGTTCTAATTCTTTCAAATTTAGATTTGTAACTTTGATATCTAGTGCTTCCACTTGGTTAGATAGTTTTTATTGAATATTTTTTCCTTAATCAAGTTTCAAAGTCAAACAAATTACAATTTAGACAATACGAATATAGCAAACTTTTGTATATGTCAAAGTGTTATTTTATTTTTTTTGTTGGATCAAGGACTTCAATATCTGGTGCACTCATATTTTTCAATTTTTTTTGATAATATTCTATTTTTCCACATGTGAAGAACAAAGAAATTCATTTTTGATGAAAAACCTATGTTTAATAAAACTTAAAAACAAATACATAACAAAACCAAAACATATTAAAATTATATTCATTGGATAGCTTGTTCTGAGGAATACCATAATCATTTGAAATAAATTTTAAATGAATTCATTTGATCCCCAAAAGCTAAATCAAAAGTGATTTTTTATCAGCATTTTGATAGGTGTAAAGGAGACACATTTATAGGTATGGTTTAAAACTAGCGAGGTTCTATCCAAGGGGTTTGATCTAAGGTGATTTGATCAAACCCTCTTCAATTGGAATCCTTAAAATGGAACTTTTTAAGGCTTAAATCATTATATTTTCTAAAAATATGTGATTTCAGCTAAAATTTGTTCCTCTCAGGAATTGTAAACCACTATTATGACAACACCCAGAGAAGGTATGCAGTTTTAGGTTATTTGAATGTTTTTTGAAATCCTTTTAGTTGGAACCCACCATCAACACCACCAACCCAATCCAAATCCTGCCCATTTTAAATTTGCAGATGGAGAAACGAAAGAGATGTTTCACATTTTTTTGAAGGCTATCCTTCTCTAAAAATGTCGTGACAAAGTTTTAGGGAAAATTTCTATTCATATGTTCATGTCAACCAGTATCATATAATAAATAACAATAGGGCTAAAGGTCCCCATGTTTCTCTATTCAGATTAGTCTTCTTAATTGATATTTATAATACACGTAGTTTGGAATTGGCTATCAATTCCAAACTCCCATTTAGCTTATTAACTTATTCCTAGCTGTGTGATTTAGGGGACCAATTTTTTACTCTAGAACTATTCATTACAAAAACAAGAAAGCTATTTATGCCTCCACAGGCTTCTGTGGTCGAGTGTTACTGTTGAAACAGGTTGCGAATGGTCTCAGGCAGATTATTTGCAATTGTAGCCTGGTAACCCCAAAACACAGATTTATTCAGCGCTCCTTGCTGACACTGTGGTTGCTAAGGATAAAGGGACTGAAAATGCAACTGGGGTTGAAACAAAAGCCCAAGGCCGACGCAAATGGAGGAGAATCAGGCATCGAATGAGGAAGGTTATTTATAGTTTTCTTTAAAAATGTCCTACCATGCTCAAAGAATACACAGCCACTAATTGCAAAGAATACACTACAGGTTGTGACGAGTTGCCATACCTTAGAATACATAGACACTAATTGTAGAGAAGTTGATCCCACATTCACCTTCGCAACTGCTTGTTCGCTGCACAAAAACCACAAAAATAGTAAAGGTCAAAGCCATCTTAAATCAGGCTACATTTATTATCTCACAAATATTTGGTGACTTTGTAAATGCCAGGCAACACACGCAGACCAATGGAGTGGTGTAGAATGGCGCGAACAACTCCCAGCCATACCTGGTGACGCCAAAATAGGAGGAATGGCCATGCCTACTGAGGCGGAAACAATAAATACAAGAATTTGCTGAGGGCGAGCACAATGAAGAAGTGATATTTGCATACCTCAAACAGGAAATATTTAATGGTGCAAAAATATTAACTCTACTGTCAGATCTCACCAAGCTTCTCAGGGAAAAAAAGTTGATGGCCTGTCTCAGGTGAGAATCCAACTGGAATAGTCTCAGCGGGCATCAGACAGTGAGACTTTTTCGGTTGAATTCTCACCTATAATAGCCTATCGGCTAATAATAGAGAACCTAAAATAAACATGAACAATAACCTCGAATCCCAACCATGCTGTGCTATGTATATAATACTATATTAGTCTCCAATAAATATTTAAATTAACATTCACACATTAATGTCTCATTATTTTATGATGACTATGCCTTTACTTAGAAGTCATCTTAACTAATCTTACTCATATAACCTATTCCTAATTTCATACAAATAACTACTAACATTGCTAGAATTGAATCTATCCAATTGGGACTTATGGTTCTATGATTCTCATGCCACCACTGCCATACTATGTATCTAATGAGATTCTCTACCTAACTCTTTAGTTTCTCTTTCTTCGTGTGTTGTGTTAACTAGCATTCAAAGCATCCTTGAGAATTCATCTCTATTTTACATCTCGAACTTATAGGAACATTGACCTTTCATTCGGTTATATTGAGATAAGAATAAATGTTTATTTTCATTTCAAGGAATCAAAAAGTCTAGGAAACCTTTTCAAGGAATCACGAAGTCTAGGAATCACAAAGAATAATAGTCTTTTTGTGCAAAATGCTTAGAATCCAAAGGTCAAGTAGCAATAATGGAACCCACGTATTTAAACTTCTAATTTCACATAGCCCATAACAACATCATGGCTTTAGCATCTTACCTAGTGGCACCAAATCCTAGTGTTGTGAACCCACAATTTTGAGACATCTTCAATGAACAAATTTGTCCTAGATCCTTGCTCTTGATAGTTGTGCCTGAAATGGCCTTCATCAACATATAGTTTCCTACCTTTTCTCCCATGGAATCCGAAAGAGCAAGTATTGCTCTTTAAAAAGCTCTTAATAGAAACATTGGTTCCTCCATCACTGAAAAATGTTCTAATCAACTCTTTCCCTCTGCATGTGTCATTAGAAATCCCTCTATCCTTTATACTTTATTGGATATCTATACCTTGTTCCAAACTCTCATGGTAGGATAAGCAGGGCTGATGTGGGCAGCAGTTGTTTGGCTTTTCTTCACACCTGCCAATTACTTTTTCTTGGAAGTTTCTAAATCCTTTTCAACAAATCAATTTGGTGCATATACTACGGTCATAGTATTCCATGTAAATGCATTTCCTTGAGGGACTTTGTTCCCCCCTCTACCAAATTCCAATGCCTCCATACCTCCACACCATTTCTTTCCTGTGTCCCTTGCTTCTACTCTCCTCTCCACAGGCCTACACTTCGTATCCAAAATAACGCATGCCTAAATGAAGGGGTTGCGAAGGTTTTAAGACTTCCACGAACCTCTTTTCCCACACGACCTGCACAATTTCCACCATCCATGGACAAGGGTGTAATGCTTGTTAATGGCACACACACTTGTTTCGATTAATCCATGCCATGCTATCTTGATTCAGGCTGCCTCCTTTAGGTATTGGGTCATTGATTGATATGACTTTTGCCAAATTTCTTAAATGGTTGTCTCCCCAACCATTCCTGTACTTTCAATTCTTTATTATTTTATTTTAAATTTCTTTTTCAATTGTATCGTCAAGCATGGAGGTCACTGGACATAGGATGTGACAATAATACTTAATTTCTTTAAGGAAAAAATCTAAATTTATCTGAATTTATTTCATTTTATTATTTAAGATATTAATTATTTAATCCAATCACATGCAACTCCACCATGCACAAATACATACTCTCTAATATATTAGTATACATATAATTTTTTATCAGTATAATCCTTAAACCTCTTTTAAATGCAAGTGCTAATTAATTCCTACAAAGCTTCAAACAATAAACACTGATTAATGTATGCTACGATGGTCAATTAGAATGCAGTTATTTTAAAAGATTTATGCAATGTTTGGTAGTTGGCTCAGTGAAGATGCACGTTTATTAATTCAAATATTCAATAAATTTTTTAGCGTCCTCTGATTGATGCTCTGCAGATTGTCATAGGCTCTGCAGGCATTTCTAGGCAATATACCATGTAAATTTTGAGACTGTTGTAGATTGTCAAAGGTGAACGTTAGGAGGGACAAAATGAGGCGCCTGTGAATTCCACGTAATGCTGCTCTAGAGGCGGAGGCGGTCGGGGGATTCGGCAGCTCGAATCTTGGCATAAATGTCACTGCTATAGAACTTCCTTGTCCTTACTACAAGAATGCTGGAAATGAGAGACCCCACTAATGAGTCCATAGTATAATCCTTAAACCTCTTTTAAATGCAAGTGCTAGTTAATTCCTACAAAGCTTCAAACAATAAACACTGATTAATGTATGCTACGATGGTCAATTAGAATGCAGTTATTTTAAAAGATTTATGCAATGTTTGGTAGTTGGCTCAGCGAAGATGCACGTTTATTAATTCAAATATTCAATAATTTTTTTTAGCGTCCTCTGATTGATGCTCTGTAGATTGTCAGAGGCTCTGCAGGCATTTCTAAGCAATATACCACGTAAATTTTGAGACTGTTGTAGATTGTCAGAGGTGAACGTTAGGAGGGACAAAATTGGGCGCCTGTGTGAATTCCACGTAATGCTGCTCTAGAGGCGGAGGCGGTCGGGGGATTCGGCAGCTCGAATCTTGGCATAAATGTCGCTGCTATAGAACTTCCTTGTCCTTACTACAAGAATGCTGGAAATGAGAGACCCCACTAATGAGTCCACAGTCATTATGATAAAACTCAGGTGAAAACATTTGTGTCTGATATAGGTGAGTTTACTCTGAGAAGGTTCTGGTGCATGAGCGGCCTGTAACAGACTTCTGGAAATTGACGGAGATTGAAAATTATGCAGCGATTTTTTGGCCTCTTTGTCGTATAGATGTCAAGCCACTATTACAGAGAGAATATAGGATTCCATTCGACTGGAAGCTGCTCCAAAATTGTAAAGAGTAGCATAATGCTTGAGCCCAAAAAGCTCTGAGATAATGGCAAACAAGACAGGCAATTGAGCTTCAACAGACAGGCCTATAATGACCGAGGATATATACAGTGAATTGATTCATTGAACAAGCTTTAGAAACATTCAATATGAGTGTAGTTTGCTAGACTATAGAACCAAGCGTGAATCTCATTGCAATCTGATATTCCTTTTAAACATAAATTAATTATCAGTTGAAGAGAGAAAACAAAATTATAGGTATGACCATTATGTATTCATTTCCAGCAACGAATTTCATTTCCTGCAATGGTTTACCTTATTTTTTGCAAACTTTCAACTTAAAATATTCTTATCTTCTAAAGGTGCATATCCTTTAATGTATTTTCTATTAGTATAAATGTTCCCCTCTTTATATTTCCCGTCTTTGAATTTTCTCTGTATTATTCTAGCCAATCTTAAGGGGGATGTTAAGGATTAAGATTGTCTAGAAAATGGTAGAATGTTTCTATAGTCTTCCATAAGTTAGAACATTCCTGGAGCTGTTCTAGAAAAGTACATTCAAAGAGCTATTGTAAAAGAAAAATAGGCTCAAACTATAACAATATAACAGCAATAATGAACATAGAAAAGACAGGGTCTAACAACAATCCACCAGCTCTCTACAATCACATATATATAGTTACAATTTCCTTGATGCCTAGAAACTTCTAGTTTTCTAGATAATTCTAAAATCTGAAAACTTCTTTTTTTTACAACTCCTCTTGGAATGTTCTTTTCTAGAACAACTCCAGGAATGTTCTAACTTATGGAAGACTATAGAAACATTCTACCATTTTCTAGACAATCTTAATCCTTAACATTTGCAACATTTTGTTTCAACTTCCCTATTTTCACATATAGTAGGATGTGCTAGAGACACTGCTTACAATGATTTAAAATTCAAAACCCACCTCCCTACTTATTCGCCTGAATTGCTTAGCAACTTTGTTGTTCAAAATTTAACATTTCCCTACATAGGTGCACGCCTACATATTAGTGTTGCATTTTTTACTTTGAACAAACATTGTCACCTTGTATGGCATGTGAGAAGGATTGTTGAAATTACTATTGGATCCTAAGCAGTTTGTGGGTTGAAATGCCTTTGATGTTGCCTAGTTGATAGATTAACAAACTTACAACTATATTTTATTATGTTTGTTATTATTTGACCATTCATATGTTCTTTTCAAGATGCACACAGAAGTAAAATATTTTTCTTAAATTTCAAGTGTGTCTAGTTCTACCATGTTGGGAAGCAAATAATCCTTGTACAAACTCGTTGGGAAGCAAATAATCCTTGTACAAACTCCTTTAGTAAAATAGGCAATTAAATCCGTTTGCTCAGGAATTCTATTCAGCTGTATATCCAATTCTTCCCTCTTACCTATGTCAACAGAAGAGAGAAAATGATGCCACTAAACACAAAGAGAGAAAATGTACTGATTTTATGTATTTTTTCCGTGTTTTTAATTTTTATTAAAGTATCGATCTATATTGTTTTGGTTAAATCTCAAATAGATCTAGTAGTAATACCAACCAAATTAAATAGTATCCCTAACAATGATAAGAATACCCAATATTTTTGGAGATGCTTAATTTTGAAAATCTTCAAAACAAATATAGTCAACACACTCATCCAGTAGTACTTTCATTTTTATTCTAAATCTAGACATCTAAATTTTATTTTAGTACCAGAGGTTTATAGAAACCCTTATACTACTTTACCAAAAAAATAAAATCCCTAAAAGAATGTCAATCTCAAGATTCCAGCGCACAAGTAACCTTGAGAATTCAATATAGGAATAGCTTTTGGAAGTGGAGGAGTGATTGCTAGCATCGATGGAAAAAGGTAGCTTGATATCAGATGGAGCAACTGTTATAAATGAAGGAATTACAAAAACACGTAAATTGATGCAACAAACAGAGATTAAAGACACAAGCAGATTTAATGTTGTCCCATACTCCTTTACTGATTATTTGTTTCCCATCCATAGAGTGAAAGAATGAGCAAGAAGATATGCTTTTGAAGCAGTTGAAATAGGCTCTAAGAGTGGCTAGGCAAGAGTAATAGAGTATGTCCTACATCTTCTAGCTGCAATATATTGTACGAGTGCCCAGTGTCTCCGAGGGAGAGTTGTGCAAATGGAAGGCCTTTTCTTGTTTGTTGGGAAGTTAGGTGGAACTAGCCTAAGTCAACTATTCGCACTGCACATTTTGATCCCTTGGTGAAAGCAGCAGCCTGAGGTAAATTCATTAGTGCTATTTTGTGTACATTTCGGGGCTAGTTGAATCAAGAAATGTACACAAAATAGCAGTAATGAATTTACTTCAGGCTGCTACTTTTGCCAAGGGATTAAAATGTTCAATGAGAATAGTTGACTCGGGCTGGTTCCATCGAACTTCTTAGCAAACAAGAAAAGGGCTTCCCTTTGCACAGCTCTCCTGGGAGACATAGTGAGCATTCGTACAATATACTGCAGTTGGAAGACGCAAGAATTACTCTCTTACTCTTGCATCACCATTCTCAGAGCCCATTTCAACCATTTCGAATGTTGGAATTTAAACCCTAACTGCAGCCATCTCCACCAGTCGTTGCCCGCTATATCGCAATCAATAAATTAACCATCGCGATACCGCAGGAGACTACTGTAGAAGCTTTGTTTTATTTTAACCGCCAGCTGTTTACTGCAGTTTACCGCGCCGTCAACTAACCGCTGCTTGCGATATCGCAATATGGGTTTTACCCATTGCGATACCGCGGGGAACTATGTATGAAGCTGCCACCGCTAGAAAATTTCAGAGTACGAGAAAATTTAATATTTAGGTTTTTAATATTGATGTAAAGGACGCTTTATTAAATGTGTTTTGACCAAGAAAAGGTAGTTAGGTATTTTGTAATGAATTTTATATCGGGCCTTCTCTTCCGTGAAAATCATTCACGTGACATTTTAATTCAACCATATATTTGCATATGTAATTACTTTTAATTTTTAATGAGAATGTGAATGTGAAGAAACATAAAATTACGAGCAGCAGCTCTGTGTTGAAGAAAAAATATATTTTTAAGTTTATTTTTACTGTGTGAATTCCTCTGCCTCTGGCCTTCACGTGGTATAAGAGCAAGTTTGATTATCAGAGTTAATTTTATCAAAGCAAATTATCTAGGTAAATTTCAAAAATGGTAGCAATTGACAAACCCACAAATTCCACAGTTTAATGGGAAGAATTATGAGTACTGGCCAGTTACCATGAAAGCACTATTTAGCTCACAAGATATATGGGATTTAGTAGAGAATGGATTTGCAGAGCTAGCAGATGCAGTAGCATACAATGCTTTAACACAAGCAGAGGAAGACTTATTAAAAGATACAAGGAAGAAAGACTCAAAGGCTTTATTTTATCTGTTTCAAGTTGTACATGAGATCATTTTTTGAAGGATTTCAGTAGCAACAAAGTCCAAACAAGCATGGGACATACTTCAAACAGCCTATCAAGGCATGGCGAAAGTTAAAACAGCAAAACTACAAATGTTGAGAAGAGATTTTGAAACAATATGTATGAAAGACAATGAATCTGTAGATTCATTCTACACCCAAGTTATTGGGGTGGTTAATCAAATTAGGTCTCATGGAGAGAATCTAGAAGTTACTAGAGTTGTTGAAAAGATTTTAAGGAGTTTTCCCACAAAATTTCTACCGGTTGTAGTTGCTATAGAGGAGACAAAGAATCTCTCACAGTTCTTAGTTGATGAGTTGTATGCATCTCTAATTTCTCATGAACACAGGCTGAAAAGGTCAGCAGATACATCATTGGAGCATGCTTTCAAAACTCAGGCTTCAGTCAGTCAAGGAAGAGGCAGAGGTAGATCAAGAGGAAGAGGAACAAACTCTTACAGAGGTGAAAGATACAGTCTATCAAGTTCAAGTGGAAGAGGCAGTAATCAAGGCTCAAGCCAAAACTCAACACAAAATTAGTCACAAAATCAAAGGTATGATAAATTTCAAGTCCAATGTCACTACTGTAAAAAATATGGGCATTATATGAATGAGTGTAGAAAGAAGCAATATGATAATAATAGACAAAAAGCAAATTTTTCAAGAGAGGGTCAAAATCAGAATTCAGATAAGAGCACAATGTTTTTAGCTTTTAATGTTGCTCAAGCAAATGAAAAAGATGTATGTTTTTTAGATTCAGGCTATAACAATCATATGACAGGGAATCTAGAAATGTTTTCAAGTTTAGATGAGAATGTAAAGTCTGATGTTACATTGGGTAATGACAACAAAGTGTCAGTCAAGGGAAAAGGAGATGTCAATATTCTAACTAAACAGGGGGAGAAAAAGTATATTTCAGATGTGTATTTTATGCCTGGTCTGAAACACAACCTAATGAGTGTAGGGCAACTGGTTCAAAAAGGGTATAGAGTAACCTTCAAGAATGGACTGTGCACAATTTTAGACAAATACCCAAGCAACCAGCTTATTGCAAAAGTTAAAATGATAAACAACAGAATGTTTCCCTTAAAGATAAGGCCAGATTTGAATATAAATTATGCTCAAGCACAACACTTAATGAATTCACAAGTGGGTAGAGAAGAAACTATAGCAGTAGTGCAGACAAGTTTTCAAGCTGAGATAAAAGGTGAAAACTAGTTATGGCACCTGAGATTTGGGCATCTCAACTTTGAAGGTTTAAATTTACTTCATAGGAAAGGCATGGTCAAGGGACTACCTTTAATAGAAAAACTAGAAAGGGTATGTGAAGGGTACATTTTAGGAAAACAACATAGAGAATCATTTCCAGCAGGAAAGTCAACTAGAGTAAAAGCCCCTTTGGAAATTATACATTCAGATTTGTGTGGACCTATGCAAACACCTTCAATAGGTGGTAGTTTTTATTTTCTGACATTCATTGATGATTCTTCAAGAAAAAACATGGGTTTATTTTCTAAAGCAGACAAATGAGGTGTTTGATCTATTTCGTCAGTTCAAGAATTTGGTTGAAAAACAAAGTGGTTATTATATCAAAGTGTTGAGAACAGATAGAGGTGGTGAATATATTTCAAGAGAATCTTTTAATTTTTGCAAAGATCATGGAATTCACAAGCAGCTTACAACTAGATACACACCTCAGCAAAATGGAGTAGCTGAAAGGAAAAACAGAACAATCATGGAAATGGCTAGAAGCATGTTGAAAGCCAAACATTTGTCAGATGAATATTGGGCAAAAGCAATATCTTGTGCAGCCTATATAATGAATAAGTGTCCAATGAAAAGTGTCATGAATATGGTACTTGAAGAAGCATGGATAGGAAGAAAACATAGTGTTACTCACATGAGAGTATTTGGATGTGTAGCATATGCACATGTGCCTGATGAATTGAGAAGGAAGCTAGATAACAAAGGAGAAAAATGTATATTTGTTGGATACAGTGAAAAATTCAAAGCTATAAGCTCTATAATCAAATAACAAAGAAAGTTATGATCAGCAGAGATGTACAATTTGTAGAAGATGAAGCATGGGATGGAAGCATAGAGAAGACAATCAATATTTTAGCTAGTATACCTCAAGAGGAGAATGAAGTTTCAACATCAAAAAATATTTCAGCTATTGTGACTCCTACCACTCCCATTCAAGCTCAGCACAGTAGTCCACAAGTGACACCAGCATCAACTATAAGAATAGCCCCATCCATCTACAGTAGGACCATCAGGTCCATACTCCACAAGTTCAAGTGATATGTCAAATCCTACATTGACAAGTCTAAGAAGATAGAAAATTAGAAGCATAAGAGATATATATGAGTAAAATGAAGGTGAGAATAATTTAGATCAGATTTCTCTTTTTGCATTTTATTCTCAAATAGAAGATCCAGTTCATTTTGAAGATGTGGTCAAAGATGATAAATGGGTAAGTGCTATGGATGAAGAGATTGAAGCAATTGAAAAGAATCAGACATGGGATCTTGTCAGTCTTCCAAAAGACAAAGATGTCATTAGAGTGAAATGGGTTTATAAAACTAAATTGAATGAAAAAGATGAAGTTCAGAAGCTTAAAGCAAGTTTGGTTGTAAAGGGCTATTCACAATAGCCTGGAATTGATTACAATGAGACATTTGCACCTGTAGCACGATTGGATACTATAAGGATGATTTTAGCATTAGTAGCTCAGAATAAGTGGTCTGTATCTCAAATGGATGTAAACTCAGTTTTTTTAAATGGTTATTTAGAAGAAGAAGTTTATGTGGATCAGCCACCTAGGTATGAAATTCTGGGTCAAGAAGACAGTTTACAAATTGAAAAAGGCACTGTATGGATTGAAACAAGCCCCAAGAGCTTGGTACAGTAGAATAGACAGTTATCTTTTGCTGAATGGATTTAATAGATGTAGCAGTGAGCCCACACTGTATAAAAAAATGAATGAGGAAGGTGAAATATTGATAGTATGCTTATATGTTGATGATTTAATTTTCACTGGCAATTTGTCAATTGATCTGTTCAAAGAAGACATGAAGAAAGAATTTGAAATGACAGACTTAGGTCTGATGAAGTATTTTTTGGGCATTAAAGTGAATCAAAAAGAAAATGGTATTTTTATTTCACAGTCAAAATATGCAAATGACATTTTGAAAAGGTTTAATATGATGATGTGCAAACCAACACCAACACCTACAGTGACAGGTCTGAAACTAAGCAAGAATGATAGAGGGTCTAATGTTGATCCAAATTTGTTTAAGAGGCTTGTTGGAAGTCTCATGTATCTCACAACCACAAGGCCAGACATTATTTATGAAGTAAGTTTAATTTCTAGGTTTATGGAAACACCAAAAGACACCCATTGGAAAGTTGGGAAGAGAATTTTAAAGTATGTAAGTGGAACAAGAAATTTTGGCATTAAGTATTCAAGTTCAGATGAGTTCAAACTCATAGGGTACAGAGACAGTGACTACGCTGGCAGCATTGATGATAAAAAAAGCATGTCTGGTTATGTATTTAATTTTGGGACTGGAGTTGTTTCATGGTCTTCAAAGAAGTAGCCTATAGTTTGTCTTTCATCAGCTGAAGCAGAATATGTGGTAGCCACAAGTGCAGCATGTCAGGTAGTTTGGATGAGAAGAATTTTGAAAGAATTGCAAAATAAACAAATGGAGCCAACAAAAATTTACTGTGATAACAATTTAGCCATAGCTCTCTCAAAAAATCCAATTTTTCATAAGAGAAGCAAGCATATTGATACCAGGTATCTCTTCATCAGGAAACTAATTAACAATGGTGAAATATTTTTAGAGTTTTGCAGATCAGAAGAGCAAAGTGCAGATATTTTCACAAAGGCACTGGGAAGAGATAATTTTATTTTTCAAAGAAACAGATTGGGCATGGTGGACAGTGTAGTTATGTTTAAGGGGGAGTGTTGGAATTTAAACCCTAACTGCAGCTGTCTCCACTAGCCATTGCCCGCTATATCACAATCAATAAATTAACCATCACAATACCGCGAGAGACTACCATAGAAGCTTTGTTTTATTTTAACCGCTAGCCATTTACCGCAGTAGACTACCATATAACTGCCAGCCATTTACTGCAATTTACCGCACCGTCAACTAACCACTGCCCGCGATATCGCAATATGGGTTTTACCCATTGTGATACCGCGGGGAACTATGTATGAAGCTGCCACCACCAGAAAATTTCAGAGTACGGGAAAATTTAATATTTAGGTTTTTAATATTGATGTAAAGGACGCTTTATTAAATGTGTTTTGACCAAGAAAAGGTAGTTAGGTATTTTGTAATAAATTTTATATCACACCCTCTCTTCCGTGAAAATCATTCACGTGACATTTTACTTCAACCATATATTTGCATATGTAATTACTTTTAATTTTTAATGAGAATGTGAATGTGAAGAAACAAAAAATTACGAGCAGTAGCTCTGTGTTGAAGAAAAAATATATTTTTAAGTTTATTTTTACTGTGTGAATTCCTCTGCCTCTGGCCTTCATCGAAGGGATATCTTCTTGCTCATTCTATGACTCTATGAATGGGAAACAAATAATCAGTATAGGAGTATGGGACAACATTGAATCTGCATATTTTAATCCCTTTGTGAAAGAAGCAGCCTGAGGTAAATTCATTCCTGTTGTTTTGTGTACATTTCTTTGATTCAAACACTCTCTGCACTGCAAAAATTGCAGCCTCATGTGGGAGAAATTACTAAGTATTCTAACAATAAACGGAGAAGACAAGGGTTTATGTGAGAAGCCCTCATCTACTCTGATGAGGAGTCTTAGCTAGAAGAATTTAAGGGCAAAATTTAAGTTCTTGATTTGTGTTTGAAGTGGAACTAGCCAAGGAAAACTTGTCACATGCTAGGACAACTCCTATGATAAAAAATATTCCGAATAGATTCTAGGTATGTCAACTATTCATTTTACGGCTTAGACAAAGTTATTTCAATTTAATCAATTTCGAAAAGTTCTTCATAGACAAATTTTATATTCAGTAAGATCTACTTTGCCAAATTAGCTAACACGATTTTACTCTATATGTCAGCCAAGACAGTCCTCTCCAAATTTTAGATAATCAGTGCAAAAGATGTAACGAAAACAGCTCAGATGCAGAAGAACAATCTCGGCATATGACTTTGTTTACCTTCCCATAGATTTTAAGTATAATAATCAACTTCTCTCAATGTACTTCAATCATTAATTTTATTAGGTTTCAATGTATGTTGAAGTATTTTTCTTCTTGTGTGGAGAAAAAGGCTAACCTTAGGTACGCCTTCGTTAATTTTACATTAGCTAAAGCTACTTCAAGATACTTCAACAATTTCAATGGTCAGTTCTATGTCAGCGTCTAAATTAGACATGATTCTACAGTTTCGGAGAAGCGGTTGTAATTTGTGAGGCCCTTGAACGAATCCGCCCAGTCCGGCAAAGGGATCGATCTTATTTATTTGAAAAGACATTTGTTTTTAAAGACCGTAGCCAACGAACATAAGGGAGATCGCTATTTCTTTCATAGTAGTTGCAGTTTTTTTCTAAAATGTTTGAAAGATTAAGAGACAAGTAAGAGTAGTAGCTCACCATTTGAGTAAAGGAGTTCGTAAAAGATTTAGAATTAAAGACAGCAGTACATTGAGAAAAATTCATTATCGTACTTAAAATCTATGGGCAGTTAAACAAAGTCAAACGCTGAGATTAGTTCATCTGCAATCTTTGTTGCTTTCGTTTCATCTCTTGCAGTGACTGTTTAAAATTTGGAGAAGTTTGTGTTGATTAAAAAAAATATATAACAGAATCATGTTAGCTTATATATATGGCAGAGTACATCTTAAAAATTTAATTTATGAACATAAAATTTGTCTGTGAGAAAAGTTTTCAAATTGATTAAATTGAAATAACTTGGCCTTTAAAAAGTAAAATGAATAGTTGACATACCCGTATCCATTTGGAATATTTCTGATTAACTTTCATTTTTCCCTAGATTTTTCTGGCTGACGACTCTTCATCAGAATAGATGAGGGCTTGTCACATAAACCCTTGTCTTCTCCATTTATAATAGTTGCTTCATTTGATATCCAGCCACTTTTACCACGACATAGTTTAAAAAGAGCTATGCATTCAAACTCAGAAACACATCTAAGATATTTCCATATGTGGCCTAGCTATAGCTCTCTAGAGAGTTTGCCAAGCAATTCTCAGGGTTACTTGTGCACTACAATCTGGAGATTGACATCCTTTTAGGGCAACCTCTGGTACTAAAATAAAATTTAGCTGTGTAGATCTAGAATGAAAATAAGAGTACTGCTAGATGAATGTGATGGCTAGATGAATGCCGATCTATAGTTTGTTTGAAGATTTTTCAAATCAACCATTCCCAAAAATATTAGGTATTCTATCATCGTTACTGATACTATCTAATCTGGTATTGCTGCTAGATCTATTTGAGACTTGACGAAAGCAGTAAAGAAAAAAAATTTATTGTCAATTAGAAAAATATGTAAGAAAAACTTAGGATCTGGGAGAAATTAAATACATTAATTAAAAGAAAGCATGAAAATAAAAAATAAGAGTAATACATTTTCCCTCTTTGTTGAGTGGCATCCTCTTCTTTGTGTCCTTGACATGGGTAAGAGGGAAGAATTGGGTATACAGCAGAATAGAATTCTTGGGCAAATGGATTCAATTGCCTATTTGATCACAGATGAAATCTAATCCGGCCAGCCTCCATGATAACTTTAAGTCTGAGCTGATAAAAACTCTAATTTCGGCTTCTCCTTGACTTTCAATTATTAGTTATAGAATTCTCAAGAGCCAAATTTAAAGGCTAGGATACATTGATGATGGATGGTCAAAATTGATTGAGAATTAGGGTTAAGCTTAAACATGTAGTCTTTTAACAAGTGTCACAAAGAGGTGTGATGTAAAATGAATAATAATAATAATAATATTATTATTTTATTATTTTATTATTTTAAAGGCAATCTGTTAATTTGACTTTTGGAAATATGTGAATGGATAAGATAAAGAGATCTGAAAGGGACACTTGTACATGATGGAAATATTAGATTGTGATCCATGTGAACAAGTTTAAGGGCTAAGATTAAATAGACAAGGATAAAGGTGAATGTGAAATTAATTAATTAAATAATAAATATTTATTTGGTTAATATGATAAGGGTAAATTAATCAAGTAAATATTAAATAATTATTTAATTAAAAGTTAAGATAAAATTAGGGAAAAAGATAAAATTAGTTAAATAAATAATAAATATAAATTTAATTAATGGTTTAGGATAGGATATAATAAGATGTGGTTGGATATAATAGCAATTTAACATTATGCATCAATTGTTTTGTTTTCTAAGGGTTTAAGTATTGAGTTGTTGAGTTAAGTGGTTTTATAATAGTGTTATTTATATCTTTAAAAGATAAATTTGTAAAACGGATATTTTAAAAATTAAAGTAAAATTTAAATTAAAAATAATATTTTCACCTTTATTTATGAGGTTAGCTAGGTTGGTCCTCAATTTTATAGAAAAATTGTAAGTGTAATCCTCAAATTATAGGGTGGTGCAAGATAAATTTTGATGGGATCTTAGAGGAAATCCAAGAATATTTGGAATAGAATGTGTGATGAAATATCATGGACATTCGATTGGAGCCACTTCAAACAAGAGCTGCACAACAAGTGAAATGTACAAGAATAGTCTTGTTTTTATGATTTGTTGTGTCTGCTATGTTTTAGCAATAGTGTTGATATTTTAATAACTTAATATTAATCTTGAAATTTTTAAGATGGTGAATTTGTTACAAACAAGAAACATGTATTGTCCTTTCAAAATTAACAATATGTGTATTTAGATAAAATACAATAAACAACTTGCCCTGCTTATTATGAAATACAACGAATAACCACTGGACTATATCTCCAACAAGATGTAGCATACAAAACTTATTAATAGAGTTAGAATATCTTAACCCAAAGAAATTATGGCAACCAAATAAACTAATTGTAAAGTTAACAATTTACAATAGGCATAATATCTTAGATACATTTATGATATACTAAATTAGGAAAGAAAAGAGAGTGCAGTCCTCACATACAACATGATTCTGACCCCTTTTTAGAAGAGGGTTATTAGGCATATCTCAAAAAAAATTAACCGAGTGTTTGTCAATAACATCTTGAAGATTCTTGGAGATTCACTTGTGGAGATAGTGGTAGGTGAAAAAAAATAGATCATGAAAGTTGAATATCTCTTTTTGAGTAAATTTATCATTTGGAAGGAATTAACATTCATGGAGATTTCACTTGTTACTTGGAAAGTTCAAATTCTATACATTTTGATTAAAACTTCATGAAAAGCTACTAGAATTCTATCTTAAAATTGTTGCATCCACAACTCCTACTAGAATAGCAACCATAGTACTATACAATGAATAATCACCCACATGTATCTTAATGTTGTGGCACTTACCTAAGCAATTGATTGTGTCACCATTTGATATCATAAATTGAAATTTTGGGGTTAGATAAATAAATCAAGATAGATGCGCTACCAGTTTGCTATCTATGAACCTATGGTTACTACTAGATTCAATCAACATTGTAATCTATTTCTTTTTTAGGAATGGATTTTTGGATAAAGCATGATTGGGATGGGTGGTTGTTTGATTGATACTTTCCCTTGTTCATCATTAGTTTCTATAAATTTCTTGTTCTCATTCGATGTGTTCTCAATATACAATAGATTCTTTCTGTTCTAATCTACTTTTGCATCTGAAATACAATATTTTGTCATTTTTATCTTCTATTTGGTGAATTTTCAATCTAGTTGTTTATGGAAGAAAGGATGTTGGAGGGATATTATCCTTAGAACTAGTTGATGATTGTTGTCTGGTGGCCAAATGTCTTTCCCTTACTCTCTTGGTTTTATTCATTACATAGTTGTTAGACAAGGTGTTACAAGAAACCTAACATTATGTTCAATTTGATACTTTAGTCCTCTTGAAAACAAGCCCAATATGTTGTCATCCAAAAAACCTTCCACTTGCAAGCTTAGGGGTGTAAACTAGTCAATGTATTCCTTAATTTTTCATAAGTTGAAAGCTTGGCTATATGATTATACAATTATTGTTATAATTTGAAATTAGTTCTTCTCAATGATTAACAATGTGATAATAAAGTTTTTTTTGTCCACATAATCAATGATACTATATGAATTGTTGTGGCTTCAAATAAAGAGACACATAGGGGCAATAATTACTTTTTGTTGGGATGAAACTTCTTATAAGTTGAAAAAATGATTTTTTTTGACATATCCATATGATTGGATCTTGACCAAAAAGTTTTCATATTAATTTTGTGAATAAAATTTTGAGGACCCAAATGAAAATATTTGATTTGTGCTCTTGGTGAGACAATTGATTATTTAGGAAAATAACATTGACTTTGAAGCCAAGTGCATTTAGGCAATGAATCCCTAGAATTGGGTCAATTTTTTAGGAAGGTGGTTCAAAGTTTTATGTGTATTTTGTTGAATTTTAGACACAAATCAACTCATATCATTGACACAGGTGCAATATTATGGTTTCTCCACTTTTGAATCCATATCCTCCTTGGAAGGAGTCTTCCATGATGTGGCAGTGGACCATACACCTCCTTAGATAGAAGGCCCTACTGTGTTGACATGGTCTATAATATAGGCTAATTTGCAACCTATGCACTTGAGTTTTCCTTGCTAAGACAAATCCAATGAATGCTATATTTTTCAAATCTTGAAAACTTCCCAAGTACAAGAAAATAGGGTTGGAAAACAATTGTATTATTGTGATTTCTTTGTTGAGATGTATCCAATGATTTCTATATTACAATAGTGGGTGAAAACCCAAATCTAGATCTTTTATAAATACCCCCTGTCAGCCTAGTTCAAAGGAAAACCCTTAATTTTTATGTATTAAATTTTTTTTATTTGGACCCACAATTAGACAATGAACAAAATTTTGAACTATATTCCTAACAGAATGGTTGTAGATCTGAAGTGAAGATACATAAAATTTGGGGAAAACATAACCGATTTACTTAGGACATTGTCCAAACAAAGGGTTTGATAATGATAGGAATAGAACTTTAGTACTACTTTTAAAAAAGATTAGAATGGTTTCATATATAGTAGATCAACAAGATAGAAAGTGTCCCAAAATAAATATGCAAGAGAAAAATACAAAGAACCACATGATATGAGTGAAAAAAAGTAGAGCGTAGGATATTGGAGTTAGCCATTTTGAGGGGAATATATCCTAAAGTCTTACATGAACATGTTTAAAGAAGACCATCATGCTTTATGAAATAGAGTAAAGAACTCTAGATAAATTCCTCCAAATAATTTCATTGCCTCTTTTTGGAAATCTATCAAACCATGTTGTGGACTTGAAATAATGTTATGAAAATAACAAGCAAACCAAAAAATGGGAAAAGTTCAGGAAACCATTTTCATTTTCGTAAACTCGCTTGAGTGTCTCTATAAACATACCTTAAACAACAATGTCAAAATTTCCAACTATACTTTAACATTAGTGAACATGTCAAAATTGATATAAATGGATTGAATTGCAAAACCCTACATCTCAAAAGAACTAATTTTACACTATAAATTGATGATAGTTTTGTAAAATCCCCATCTTGAGCACACCATTTTTTTTTCAATTAGTAACATCTAACAGCTTAACTAACCAAGCATTTTCATCTAGATTATAAGTGTTAATTGCAATAACTCCATATTCACCATGGTGACGATAAATCAATGTCACACTTATATTATTACACTCAAAGGTGTTAAGCTCATACATTTAAGGTCATTCCTAGAACTATGACCTAAGCCTTGAGGGTTTGCAATGACCCTACCTACGTATCTCCTCATGGGAAATCATAGGCTTCATAGTTCACCTGACAGTGATAGAGGGAGTTTGAACTCTCCTCTTGTATGAGATCTATTATTTCACCTTGACCCATGACTATTAATTAAGTATAAGTAAGCTATTAATATAGTCAATTATAATATAATGATAAATACTTGCCACCAAGTTTTGGGTCCATATCAATCATTACCAAATGTTAGTGTACAAATATTCATAATATTCACAAAGTGTCATTCTTACCAAAGATTACACACAATGGTTATCATGAGCATGCCATCTTATACACAAACTGATTAGCTCATACACAGTAAAAGTACAACAAGGCCTAGATCATATATAGATAACAATAATAACAATGACTAGATCATACACCGATCACAAGTGCTATAGTGATTGGATCATACACATATCACAAATATAATAGTGACTAGATCATACACATATCACAAATATAACAGTGATTGGATCATACATAGATCACAAGTGCATCAGTGAATAGCTCATATGTACTTCACAAGTACCATAAATTTTATCTCATTCACATATCAAAAGTACATTAGTGATTGGCTCTAGCATATATTACAAATACATAGTGGCAAGCTCTAACATATATCACACATATGCAATAATGAGCTCCAACATACATCACATCCATAATTCCTGATTAACACATCACAATGGCTAACACATGTCCATAATGTATTCCAAATAGAAAGAATTTCAGTGCATTGCACACTTTACCAAGGGTTCTATCCTTTACTCTAGTCTTCTGTACCATTAGAAAAATGGGAAGAGGATTCAGTGCATCCCATACTACATAGCGGGTCCATCCTCAACCCCACAAGGCTACGTATATAGTCTAACAATTGGGAAGGGGATTCGGTGCATCCCAAGGGTCTCCTCAAGTAGTGAACCTACCAAACCCGATGGATTCAAACTTCAATCGCCTATAGGCCATTGATGAAAAATCTGTCCACCTAGGAAGAAGTAGCTCCCAACATATACGACCTTGTGACCTTAGTGGTACTGTAAGCTATCTTCTTCACAATCCTAGGTAACACTGGCCTTGGTCACTTCCATGCCCTTAGTGAAAGCTAGTGAACCCCTTTGATACAATGGTTAGCCTCAAATTACCATTACCTACATGGATGGGTCCCTACCCATACAACTATTACCATTTCTTAATCATAACCAAGGTAGCCTATTACCTTCATCTTCATGAACTAGGTGAATGTTGACTAATCCCTAACAGTAGCCAAAACATCGATCATTGGCATGGTCCAATGACTACATATCACTGCTCAAATATCCCAAAGGTTCACACTTGGGTGGGTCATACATAGTGTGAAACACAACCATAGTCAACATATATGCGGGCCTATACATATAGACCTCTAGATGTGGAGTTGAATTACAAAAACACATAAGAGATACATGGAACCAACACAAGATGGACTTTACCCATCATATACGTAAAATAAAATACCCATTATAAAGTAGTTAATCTTTTCTTATTATATAAAAACATATTTTGTAATAAATACACAATATTAGATTCCCTTAACTCATTCATAACCATTCAGTATCCATTCAGACTCAAACTGAAGCCTACTAAAGGGAGAAGGTCAAACCAATTAGGAACAACCCCATCCCTTGGAGTTATCCCCCCTAAACCCTCCCCCTATGGACTTGAAGTCATAGGGACATCCCTCACCCAAGGACTGCCTACGTTGCCCCTTCCAAATGGATCAAAGTCACACATAGTTCTCCTTACAAGGTTTCTCTCAAGGGACACATACACACCAGTTTCCATGACTAATATTCATTAATTACCATTCCATACTCCAAGAAGGCTCCTTCAAATGATTCCTAGTAATTAATTTAGTGCTTAGGGTATTCCAAATACCATGCCCAATTCAACAACCCTATACCATCACACTTTCCTCCAAGTATGACATGATCTTAAATTAATCCATACCATAGTCATCATTCCTAATTCAACTTCAAAATCCCAAGATTCATTATATCAACATAGGGGCTAGGCTTATTACTCATCCAAAATTACGTCAATCCTCTCAAACCCATACGAATGCATTTTTGTTTGGAACTTACATAATAGATTCAATATTAAGGTTCTTGTACTCAGGGGTCAATACATATATTTGAAGGACATGCAAGAGTATTTTTAAGCTTGTTCTGAGTTATAATTATTTCCCAAATCCTTCTCAAGAAAGGTGGCAACACTATATCCATTAGATATTTATACATGAACACATAATCCCATGAATAATATTATTAATTATATTCTTGATCTTTTAGATTCCTTTACCTTATGGTGTAACCCCATATTCTTATATTAGTTTATTTAATAAACTAGATAGATTATTTATACTTATCATTTAGTCTAAACCTGACCTTAATGGTCATTAGTAAGGTTTCAAGACATGCTACACAAGATTTATCCTATAACTTGATCTTAACCACATTGTCAAATTGAATGATAGTTTCCTTCAAATTGGTATATAATTTATATTGCAGTTCATTATGGGTATATTAATAATCACAATATCAAGATTCTCATATGAAAGTGATTTATAGGCATCGTCCAGTCATATGAAGTACTTAC
Organism: Sequoia sempervirens; assembly: GCA_007258455.2. NCBI lineage: Eukaryota > Viridiplantae > Streptophyta > Pinopsida > Cupressales > Cupressaceae > Sequoia > Sequoia sempervirens. The sequence goes on along the minus strand of VDFB02069960.1, from coordinate 81,969 downwards.
CAAAGCATTAATGGATTATCGAAAGTATTGTGTTTCAACATTACATATAAGACTACCCATCACATGTAGAGGCATGCAATGATCAACTGACAGGAGTATACCACAAATGGCTATTCAATGAGAAGTAAGAAACAAACTTTTTATTGGAATGCAATGTGAAATTTAAATAATTAGTAATATTTTCAATTGTTTGATTGAGTTGAGAAAGGGAAAGTGTGTTAATAAGCCAATATGAAATAACATGAGGTTGGTTCATAGTAGGTGGTGAACCTTATGATTTTGGACTTTACCTAGGATAAAATCGATGGAGTAGATCATAATGAAGAGAGATGTTGGAAAATAAATTTATATATTATTATGAATAATTATATGGATAGATCAAGCATATCGATACATATGTATTAAAGTTAAAGCCAATCTATGTGTGCATTTAAAGATATCAATTTGAATCACCTAACTTGAACATATTATAAATCACTTAATTTTGGTGTAGAGATTATTTTATGTATTCATTTAATTTGAGCATTGTAAAGAATTTTAAACCTCATGTTATAGTCCACTTGTCTATTCTTATCTCACATGCAATGCATGTGAGATTAAGAACCTTTTGCATAAAACAAAAAATTGATCCTTGGGTTTCCACATCAAAATTTAATAGTTGAAAATTGATTATGAAAATGTAAAATAAAACCATAGGTTATGTTGAATGAATCTTATTATTTGCAATGTATCTGGATTAATTTGAATTTTAAGTAATTAATCATCAATAATTTTTTTTTATTAATATGTAATATTTAATAATTTTAGTTACAATAGTTATTTAAAATTGATTTTAATTAATAATCTTAGGAATCACAAGTAAATGACAGATCATTGGGAATCCATAGTAAATTAATTCTCAATGAATACATTTTTTTAGTAAATTTATTCTTAAACAATTATAATTGAAAAATTAAATTTTTAAATAATTATTATTTTTAATAATAATAATTTCTCTCCAAAATTTAAGGTATGATATAATTTTATCTCTATTGTAGTTTTATATTTATTAGACCTAGATGCACATCTATATTTGACCTTTTTGTCTAGGTTAATCAATCAATTGATTGATTATTATTTAATTATCTTAAATGGATGACCAAATAGAATAACAACTTGAATTGTTGCCCAAATAAAAACAAATATGTAAATGCATTTATTCAGGAAGAAAGCGAAAATATTATCTTGATAAATTTTATACCATTTGATCAGCACAAAAAGGATTATATAGGGGAAAATATCACTTAGAGAGTAAAGATGTTCATAGTCCAATTGAAGACTCACTCACACCATCTTTGATCCTAAACAAATAAATATACCTCACCAAAAGAAGAATGTGATGACATGATACACATATTTTACATTGTTAGAATAATTGAATTAAAAGATATGCCTTGTTTTGAGTTGATGTGACCAAGGTCTCAAGTGCTTCCCCACCACTTGCTATGATATGTGAAACATGTTATTATAGAGTATGTTTCTGGAAGCCAAGTGTATACAAGGATTTTTGTACACATGTATCTATGTAACAACAAATATATGACATTAAAAGCAAAATCACAAAACCCACACTTGTTATCCTCCCTACCATATTGGAATCATGGAGCCTTGTGGACTCTAGCCAAACTCCCAAGCAAGAAAAGTATGAAATTCCCATGGGAAATTTCATGGATTTCCATCATACATCACACAATAACAAAGTTAGGAAAATCTTGTGTTTTCATATATGATCTCTCATATTGTAGTGTGTTCTTTGTTGTGGTAACTTAAAAAAATAGGTATCCTAATTTTTGAATGCTTTTGCATGCTTTAGCCTAGTTCCTACAAATAGAAGATAGGGGTATGCTAGTGGAAGGGTAAGCAAAATAAAAAAGGAAGCATATAAAGTAAGTATATGTGTAAAATCAATATAGATAATGTGAAACTAAAAATTATTAATAATATTTACAATTGTTTCACAAAATCTATTTATTGATAATGGAAAAGTTTTGTAATTACATGTACTGTTGATGGTGTTTAACAAGGGCAAGCAACATTGGGTCAAGTTGTTGGACCATGAAATAATTTGAAATAGACAATTTACAATACACTAATTTTTCTTGAATGTCTATTGTATCTGTGCAACATTATAAAGGAAATAATATAGATATACAATAAAAGAGGAACTAGCATTATTTATTGTAAATAGAGAGAGACAAAATGGAACATTTTGAATACATGGAATCTTGGTAAAGAATTTTGTATAAGTAAGCTATTGGAGAAGTTGAAAAGAGAGTTGTGGGAATAATGAAAAATGCAATGGATAGAATAGAGTATGCTTTTGGTAGACAAGTGCATGTGAGAATTTGTGTATCCATGTATATAAGAAACAAGAAATATATGACAATGAAAGGTAAAAACACTAAACCAATGCTCGGTCTCCTCCCTATCATATTGGTATCATGAAGCCTTGTGGGCTCTAGCCAAACCCCAGAGCAAGAAAGCCAGGTAAGGTCCATGGAAAATATCATGAACTCTTATCATAAATCACACAATAACAAAGTTAGGGAGAAATGGGTGTTCTCAAAAAAGATTTGTATTATTGTACAATCATTTTTTGTTGTGACAACTTAACAAAAATAGGTATCCTAATAAATAACTAGCATCATGGGATTTGAAGATGGCTGGAGAAACATAGATAGATGGAATATATAGAAGAGTGTATAATAACTAAAAAGGTGCATCTAACTTCACAAACATATATATCGATATAGATTTTGTTTTGCAAGTGCTTATATTTGCTTTGCATGGCTAAGATTGTATGCAACAATATGTTTGTGAAACATGGGCACGTATAACAACTAATAACTAGAAAGGAAAAAAATTTAGTCATGTACAAAATGAAAACCATTCAAACCATGATATTGTACATGGTTTAGTTGAATGGAGCAAAATACACCATTGCCATGTTTTTGTAGGGATAAAAAATGTGATGTAATCAATAAATTGTTAGTCCTCTCACAAGCACATGACAACTATGTGTGGTTTCCCTCCATAGTCACATAAACCACAATCTACAATGGTTGTAAAAAGGGAAATCTTAAATGGCAATTTTTTTGTGGGAAAAAAATCATACATTTGACTTCAAAAAAGATATTCTACTCTACCCATTGCATTTCTGCACATGTTTATAGTTATCTTTTCAACTTATCTAAAAGATTATTTACATACAGTTGTTTATCAAGATGGGAATTTTCTCTAAATTTATAACAACATTTATATTGTGTGAGTCTAAATGTATTTATATAAAAAATACAATTGCAATCTAAGGAAGCATATAGTAAAAATTGTCATCAAATTGACAAGCCAACTGTTACATAGACTGCCAACTATTACATAATGAATAGTTTGCTTTGGAAAAATGGAAAAAATAATATCATAAAATATATTGATACAACACAAGAAATCTATGTAACAATTGTCTTGTCAATTCAAAATTCAAGCTACATTATTTGGCACTAAATATTATAGACAAAATAGAGAAATTGCAAAATAACTATTAGAAAAACACTTAAGAAATATAGGTAAATGACATATGATCAAAAACCCACATTAAACGTATTGATACAAGACAAGTAGTGCATGTAAGAATTGGATTGTCAATTCAAAATTTGAGCTATGTTCTTTGGTAGTAAACCCACATTAAATAGAAATCGTAAATCCAATGGGTAGCAATAATATGTGCAAAATGGGTATAACGCCACCATGGCTCTTTTGACAATGCAACTTAATCCATATATTTTCTCACACATTTTAGAGTATACTTTCCCACACTACAACATTGAATATTGCATTTGCATCCTCCTGTGTAACACACAACACTAGGATGCATTAACCCTCACATGAGAAAACACTTACCATTTTGCTTCTATGTATCAAGGCAACCAACTCCACCACTTCCAACCCACATAATTAGAAAACTCCACATCATCATAAACAACCCCAGGAAACAACCATCACCAATTATTAATTTCTAGCATCGAGAAATTCTAGTCATGATTGGGCTAACGAAAATCCCTATGAAAATTTAAAATAAATAGCCAATAGTTAAATGCCAACTGTTACATAGATTGCTTATCTTCTATCAATATGTTTTATGATATTCTCTTTTTTCTCATCTATTTGAAGCTCCCTAGAACAAGTTGTCTATTGTCATAGTTTAGCTCTTGTATTCTTCATATCTTAACCAAGGTAAATATTTTTGTGCATTTAATTAAATATTGTTCCCTCGTGTATCTTTTTTCTTTGCATGACACTTTAGGAGTTTCTTATTCTATTGTCCTTGTGACAAGAATTTTTTTTAACTTTCAAAATTTTGAATTTTTGTAGATTGGTATAAACTACAAACATAACATTGACATGTACCTTTGGACTGCTCCAATTTTTTTTGGTCTATGTATGTTTTTGGGCCTCTGATTATTTTTCCTTCTAATCTCAGTGCATCCTTGGTGCTATAGCATTTTGTACAACAAAATCTCTATATAAAAAACTATTCATAGTCATAGTTTACACCTTTTATTCTCCATATATTAAAGTTTTATTTAAAATGGGTTTTTGATCATCTGTCATTTGAGAAATTATAATAGAGCTATTCATAAAACACTTAAGAATCACAAGTAAATGATAGATTATTGAAAACCCGCATTAAATAGAACTTTAAGAGATGTAGAAAAACATACACAGACCAAAAAATTTGAAAGCAGGCCAAAGGTTTTCGTTCATCTATCATTTACATGTGATTCTTAAGTGTTATTCTAATACCTCTTACAAGTGTTACATAGACTATTTGTCTTGTACCAATTATTTCATGATATTCTTTTTTCCTCATTTGTTTGAAGCTCCTTATAAAAAACTGTTAATTGTCATTGTTATTGTGTTTGGATGGAACATGTTATATGTCTTGTATCAATGTGTTTTATGATATTCTTTTTTTCTCATATGTTTGAAGTTCCCAATAATAAATTGTTCTTCATGATATTATTTTTCTTAGTTCCCCCTAGCAAACTATTCATTATCGTAGTTTGCCTCTTCTATACTCCATATTTTAAAGTTATATTTAATGTGGTTTCAAAATAGAACCAATTCCATGGATGAAATACCTAGATATTGTTAAAAGGAAGACATCAAACAAATATCAAAGGTTTTAATTCAAAGCATATAATGCATACAAATAAGTTTATATACCTAATTTTGATATGTACTAGAGCCTATCTAGCCATGCAGGAAGAAAAAGGTTGAATGTATAACTTACTATTAAAATATAAATTTATAAAAAAAACCTTGTTTATGCTTATAGCTATGGTCATCTTTTAGGTACCAATTGTCCAATAGATGGGCTTCATATCTCCTTTTTGATCTATACTTGCATTGAGACCAACATGATATTACTAAAAAATAAACATTTTATTTGAATCTATCAAAATATATGTCTCTAGTTAGATGTGTATGCGACAATAAAAAGACATTGCAAAACAACTTACAACAACAATAATATGCCAAATGTTGTAGATTGAGAATCAAAACACTCGTAAAACTCTCCAATCTACTATCTAATGGAGGTGGATGGCAGAATTTTACAATTCTATTTCCATTGATTGAGACAACCAACTCCACCACCACCAACCCACATGGTGATCAAACTCCACCGTCATTGTGAACTAGCGCAGGAAACCCATCACAAATTGCATGGAGTCTTATCATATATTAGACAAAAATGAAATGTAGACAAGACTATATATTTTTGAATGTAATATACAAGAAGAGTGAAATAGTGAAATTCCCAAAAGAGAATTTTGTAAATCAACATTTGCCAGCGATTTGAATCAAATAAAACTAATTGAAAAGCTAGAAAGAACACATAAGAATATGTGCAAGCAAAGCATGAAGGAAAAATGACAAAACTCGGGGTATATAGGCATGAAAAATGGAAAACAAAACATAGTTGCAGAATTTTAAACTTATAAATGAAACACAGTTTTTTTGAAAATGTTTCTAGCGCATGTGCATATATAGTTTAATATACTAGAATGTTCAAAACATGTTACTAACTTATAGAAATTTCAGCCTCTACTTATTTTTGATTGGTAACTTTGTGCATCTTTCATACTTAATGTTGTTTGTATGTGTATATGTATTAATTTGTAACAATTGCAACTATATGTTTAGAATACTATATTTTAAAATTGCTTAAAAGAGAATTGTATGCAATGTGAACCCTATGTGAAAATCATGAAGACTTATGGTCTTAAACAAAATCCCCAAGCAAGAAAAGTAGAAAAGAATGATGGTATATTTTATACAAATAAATTTAGAATAGCACAATGAAAATGTTGTGATAATTTTAGGGGAAATTGGTATCCTAGTAAAGAACTATGTATAAATAATCAATCGGATAAGCTGAAAGGAGAATTGTACACACATGGAGAAATCCAATGGGCAGAGTAGAGTATTTTTCTGGAAGCCAAGTGTATGGAAGGATTTGTGTACATATCTTCTATCTAGCAAAAAATATTTGATGTACAAGGAAAAATCACAAAACCCATGCTCATTCTCCTCCCTACCATATTGGCATCATGAAGTCTTGTGGGCTCTAGCCAAACCCCTGAGCAAGAAAAGTATGAAATTCCCATGAGTAATTTCATGGATTCTTGAATCATATGTATATGAAATTCCCACGAGTAATTTCATGGATTCTTGAATCATATGTATCACACAATAACAAAGTTGGGAAAAATATGGTGTTTTCATATATGATCTTTCATATTGTAGTGTTTTTTTTTCCCTCAAAGTTGGGGAAAATCTAGTGTTTTTATATATGATCTCTCATATTATAGTGTATTCTTTATTGTGGTAATTTTATAAAAATAGGTATCCTGATAAAGAATTGAAATCATGGAATTTCAAGACACTTGGACAAACATGGATATATAGAATATATAGAATAGTGTATTTTTTTGAATTTCATATACATAAAGTATGAAACAACGAAATTTTGAAAGGAGAAGTGAGAAGATCAATATTTATGGGTGCATATTTGCATAATGAATTTAATAGAAATTGTATTGTTAAAGGTATATAAGATAGTAAACAAGAAAATTACCTTTAATGTGCAAGGTTGAAGAGGATGGAAAGAATTGAATAAATAGGGGCAATTTAATGTGGTAGCAAAACTTAGAGTATATAGGCACAAAAGATGGAAAACACAGAATAGGTGCATAATTTAAAACTAACCAATCTAATACAACACAATATTCTTGAAAAAGTTTCTAGAATAGTTGAATATATTTTTTAATAGACTGGAATGATTAAAACATGTCACTGACATGTACAAGTTTTTCCCTTTGCTTATTGTTCCTTGGTATCCCTATGCATCTTTGGAATTATACCCATTTTGCATAGGTTAATACTTGGTATGTATCTATAAAATTTAACTTAAAATGCTTCAAAAGAGGATGGTATATGGTGTGGAGCCAATGTGAAAATAAATCTTTCAAAACATTTTTCATAATTTGAAACACAAGGCACCGAGGACAAAAGAATTTCCAGCAGAGGTTGGAGCTATTGCAACTAAGCCTCTTTGTTGCAACATCAAGCAGTGTATTTGTTGTTGCTTGGTCTGGAGTATCTCTCAAATGAAAATTGTGGATCAATGTGGAGTATTTCAATTGATTTAACATGAGAGATAGTTGTAAAAGTTATCCCTTGCCTTTCTTTGTTGCCTATGTTTATTGTTGCTCAATCTAATGTCAAGCCTTATGCTTTATGTATTGTGATTTCCCATGCCATGGTGAGTGGAATTTGTATCTGACTGCCTCAGGTTATAGCTGGGATGGGGATGTCTCTTAGGTTTTGTGGGTCCCATGGTGGGCCAATGTAATTTTGGAAGTGGAAAACAACAAAGTCAGGTGAATCTAGTGGTTTGCAACATGCATAGTACGTAATACCTATAACAAGACTAGTCAAGGGATCCATTAACTAGCCCAACTTGAATCCACAAATTTGTTGTTAGCATCACCTGTTCACCAACACAAAGCAATAGTTCTGGGAGAAGTTGGTCATCATCTCCATAATCAAATGTCTTTTGTTGTGCTACTCGAGTAGTGCTAATGGCTATGGGAAAGTTTAATTGTTTGATCATTTTTTTATTGTGGAATGCAACTAAGTCATTTGTGGCAAAAAAATGTGTTGCAACATCAAATTGTTCTCTTTCTGTGAGAAAGATCATTTTATTTGTTTGTTTCATAAACTCTTCTCATTCATTGTGGAGAGCCTCACCATTTCTTATATGGAGAAGGATTTCCTGAAACTTTTGTTGGGTAGGACTATCCCCTTGTTGATGAAAAATAGTGTCCTATGTTACTAAGATTGTGAAAATATGCCACAAGGATAAAAATGATGACTGTGAAGCATAAATAGAAGTATCCATGACAGGAGGAAACTGGGATAGATCACCAAGAAGGATGATAGAAACACCACTAAATGGTTGCATTTGGTTATCAAGGAATGCTTGGCACAATTGGCTTTCTATTTTGAGTAGTAACTTCAAGCCTAGAAAACTCATTTCATCTATCAAAATGTATTGAATACATTTAAATTGTTCTTGGAATATTGTCAATGGTTGGCCTTACAAAGGATTCATATCCTTTATGGGAATGCAGAGGGTTGTATGGATTGTGGAGGCACATATGTTGTAGGCAACAACACCTATAGGGGCCAATGTGAGCAATGGGATATTGCATCCTGGCATTGTTGTATGATGGAACAAGATGAAGTAAATGCAATATTCAATGTTGCAGTGTGACAAAGTATAAAAAAATACACGGGAAAAGGTTAGAAAACAACATTGGATAGTATTAATTTTCACATATAGTTCACATTCCATACCATTCCCTTTCAATGGATTTTAAGTTAAATTTATCAAAAGAATACCAAGCAATAAGTTGTACAAAATGCATATAGCACCAAAGATGCATAGAGATAACAAGGAACAATAACTAGAGGTTGAAAATAATACACAAACCAAAAAAAATGAAAGCCTGCGAAAGGTACATGTCAATGACATGTTTGTAGTTTATAACAATCTACAAAATTTTAGAATTTTGAAAGTTAAAACAATTCTTGTCACAAGGACAATAGAATAAGAAACTCCTAAAGTGTCATGCCAAGCAAAAAAAATGCATGAGTAAAAAATCCTTAATTAAATGCACAAAAACATTTACCTGTGTTAAGATATGAAGAATACAAGAGCTAAACTATGGCACTGAACAACTTGTTACATGGAGCTTCAAATATATGAGAAAAAGAGAATATCATGAAACATAGTGATACAAGACAAGAAATATATGTAATAGTTGGCTTTTCAATTCAAAATTCAAGCTATATTATTTGGCAATAAATATTATAGACAAATAGGGAAATTGTAAAAGAGTTATTAGAAAGACACTTAATAATCATAAGAAAATGATAGATAATCGGAAGCCCACATTAAATAGAACTTAAAAACATAGAGAATAGTAGAGGTGGACTACAATAATGAACAATCTATTATAGGGAAGTGGGAAAAACAATATCATGAAACATATCAAGATACAAAACAAGCAATCTATGTAACAGTTGGCTTGTCAATTCAAAATTTGAGCTACATTATCTGGCACTAAATATTATAGACAAATAGAGAAATTTTTTAAAGAGTTGTTAGAAAAACACTTAAGAATGATAGGTAAATGATAGGTGATCAAAAACCCACATTAAATAGAACTTTAAGAGAGGTATAAAAACATACACAAACAAAAAAATTGAAATCAGCCTAAAGGTACAAATCAACACCATGTTTGCATTTTATAGCAGTCTACAAAATTTTAGAATTTACAAGAGCTAAACTATGACAATGAATAGTTTGTTATAGGGAGCTTCAAATAGATGAGGGAAAAAGATTATCATGTAACATATTGATACAAGACAACCAATCTATGTAATAGTTGGCTTGTCAATTCTAAATTCAAGCTACATTATTTGACACTAAATATTATAGACAAATAGGGAAATTGTAAAAGGACTATTAGGAAAACACTTAAGAACCACAGGAAAATGATAGATGATAAAAACCCACATTAAATAGAAATCTACAATAACAAGCAGTTTGTTATGGGATACTGAGAAAAATGAGCAGTTTGTTACAAGGAGCTTCAAACAGATGAGGGAAAAATAATATCATGAAAAATATTGATATAGGACAAGAAACCTATGTAATAGTTGGCTTGTCAATTCTAAATTCAAGCTACATTATTTGGCACTAAATATTATAGAAAAATAGGGAAATTGTAAAAGAACTATTAGGAAAACAATTAAGAAACATAGGAAAATGATAGATGATCAAAAACTAACATTAAATAGAACTTTTAAATACGAAGAAAATATTCAACTTGAGAGACAAAAAAGAGGTTTAAATTAAAACAAGATCATAGGATGGACTATCAAGAGGACATATTCTCACTTGTAATCGATCCAAGACATACAAATGACTAAATAGAGGATTGATCTAAACCATGTCATTTTGATAGGATAATGGTTGTTAAATTTTAGATTTTAGGTCAAATTATATGTGAAATTAAGATAAATTAAGCATTAAGACTTTGCACTTACAACAAGAAAAATACAACATCAAATAAACCCACTATACAAATGATAAAAGAATACACCTTATTAACATTAAAAATTTTGCAATAGAAGACCTTACTGAAAATTAAATCTTCAATATTGTGTGTTGATCCTTAAATGAAGATCAAAGATCTTGTAATGAAAAATCTCATAGAAGATAAACATTTTAGAGATTAGGTATCATATATTTCACCATAGATTTGAAGTTACATCATACCGTTTAATGATAATGAACAATTTATTATGGGATTCTAAAAAAAAGAATATCATGAAACATATTGAAACAAGAAATCTTTGTAATAGTTGGATTGTCAAGTGAAGATACGAGCTACATTATTTGGTACTAAATATTATAGACAAATAGGGAAATTGTAAAAGAGCTATTAGGAAAACACTTAAGAATCATAGGAAAATGACAGATGATTGAAAACCCACAGTAAATAGAACTTTGGAATATGGAGAATAGAAGAGGCAAACTATGATAATGAATAGTTTTCTTCAGTGTGGAACTAGGAAAAAATAATATCATAAAACATATTGATACAACACAAGAAATCTATGTAACAACTAGTTTGTCTATTCAAAATTCAAGCTACATTATTTGGCTCTAAATATTATATATACTTTGTGCATCTTCGGTGTTATACGCAATTTGCATAGTTTGTTGCTTGGTATGTTTTTGATAGATTTAACTTCAAATCCTTCCAAAGAGAATGGTATGCAATGTGAACTATATGTGAAAATTAATACTTTGAAACATAGACAAATACATATATGCATATATATTGAAGACAAATAGAGTAATTGTATAAGAGGTGTATATGTCTAAAAATGATCAGGAATAATCAAGCTTGTTAATTAATTAAATATAAACTATTTAATTAACCTTCTAAAGTCATCTACATATAAATAAATTTAATTATTTATTTATATTGTTCACTTTTATAATTCTTCTACCTTAATTAAATAAATAACTTTATTTAATTATTACCATCTTCCATATTCCTCTTAATAAAATTAAATAAAATTTATAATTTATTTATATTAATTATCATGTTATTATAAATTTGAATATTTGAATTCAAACAATGGAATATTCTCCAAACACCCCCTTCATCTCATAGTTAAATTAAATATCATAAATATTTAATTTAATATCTTTTCTCACTCCATGCATAATTAAATATTTTAAATATTTAATTACCTTCTAAATTCCTCTCTCCCACATAATTAAATATTTTAAATATTTAATTACCTTCTAAATTCCTCTCTCACACATAATTAAATATTTTAAATATTTAATTACCTTCTAAATTCCTCTCTCACACATAATTAAATATTACTTATTTAATTATGCAAACTTCTAAATTCATCCTCACATATAATTAAATAACTTTATTTATTTAATTATGAAATTCATTTTCAACTCATTCTTCAAATAGCAACCTTCCTTTGGATCTAACTGAGAAAATTTGTGAAGGAGGAAGCCTTCTATTTCTCTCTCAACTTTCAAAAATATCTCACTGTTCATCCCAACAAGCTTGATCTGAACCGTTGATCATATCAGCCAATCAAATTCTTTCAAAAACTCTTTAAATACATGTGCAAATCCAAGCATTGGTTATGAACACACACAGACGAACCGATATACACAATTACGCTTACACATTTGCATCTTTAACATTTCAGCAATATTCATATCTTGGCAATAATAATCTTATCATAGCATAGCATAATCTTGCATTTTAGCATAGTATGAATTTTAGTTTAAATTTCATTCTCTAGTAGTCCATTTCGTTGAGGTTGGCATATTAAATCTAAGAGCAACTTGAACTACCAAAACCCTGGAGATAGAGAGCAATAAAACAACTTCGAAGAAGCTGCCATAAAGAGTTTGTTTAATTTTCTTTTAGTTTCTTTGATATAATGTTTTATTGAATGTTTTTTGAATCCTTTATAACAGGCATATTTTCATACACACATAAAATGGTTCCCACCATGGGGCCCTGCCCGGATTTTGACCTTTTTCTATAGAACATTCTGATAGGTTTCCGCATTCTAGAGTTCGGCTTTTAGAAGAAAAAAATTGTGTTTTAGCACATCCGACACTTTTCTGCAGCGCATCTGGGAATTTATTGTTTCTATTTTGCAAGAAATTTTAGCGCATCTGAGGACTGTTTTAGTGCTTATGAGGGTTAATTTAGTACAACTGAGGGATAGAATAGTGCATATAGTCTCATTACATTTAGAGTTAAATTTGTACTTAATTAAAGTAGTGCATTTAATAACTATTTTAGTGCATATAGGAGTTAAGTTAGCGCATTTAAGGTAACTTTTAGAACATCCATGCTACATTATTTATAGATTGAAATTGGTGTTTAATTAAAGTGGTGCATTTAAGGACTATTTTAGCACATTTAGGGTCTATTTTTGTGCATTTACTGTCTATTTCAGTGCATTTACTATCTATTTTTGTGCATCTGAGGTCTATTTTTGTGCATATACTATCTGTTTCTATGCATTTACTATCTATTTTTGCACATCTGAGGTCTTTTTCTGTGCATATAATGTTTGTTTCGGTGCATATACTTTTTGTTTCTACGCATTTGGGTTGTAACACAAAATAGGATTCTGAGTATGATGCATTCCGTAGAAACAAGCCTTTCTGGTTTAAAATAAATCAATCTAGGATAGTCACCACACTTTGATCATGTAGTTAAAATGAACCCCATGTCAGTTGTGAAGCAATATCTTCACTTGGCTTAAATCATTGTGATTTGGTGCATTAAAATGAATCTGTTTACTCTGCTTGATTATTCTTGAAAGTGGTAGGTGATTATGCTCTCACCTTGTGCAAACTAGGTGATCAAAAAGCCAGACCCACTTTATCCCTGTGTAACCCTCACAATTTGGTATATCAGAGTATCCTCTCCCCTTGCACATTCGTGTGATCCTAGGTGTAAGAGAAATGGTTACTAACTCTAGAAATTGGGCCTGCTTGGGGATTTCATCACCCCAACATGACTCAAACTAGCAATGGAGCTAAGGCCAAGCTACCCCCTATCAGTATACAAATGTGAATCTTAAGGGAAAACCTAAGATTAGGAGTGCAGATGTGTCATACAAATAAAGTAGTACTCTCATAAACCCTGTTGAGCTTAACTTCTTTAGGCTAGAGTGCCACCTAAATTGGTGATTAATCTCTTTCCCCATGTAAGACCACTCGAACGGGGGTCCTAAATTAAACACCATTGTTTAGTAAACCAAAAACCTTCTATTTGCTAGCGCAACACTGGTTGGTGTGAAGGCATCCACACTTTCACAATCTATAGTAGAGGTGATCAATCTACCTTGGGAGTTTCATGGGGATTGGAAGCTTGGTTGGCCTGAGAAGAGAGTGCACTATAAGGGGGAGCCCATGTAGCCAAGCTTCTGAATTCACATGCTACCGATATGTAGTTGGGGAAACCCGCATGGAATCTAGCGGATATTGTCCTAGCTTTACCATAGGATGTGCTTGCTTTATATATGTTTGGTTATATTCCATTTAATTCAAAGTGTTTTCTATTTTTTCATTCAAATTAATTCAGATAAAAGATCATCTAAAATGAACATGAAAAATAGCAACTGAAATCATTTACACACCTGACTTTCTGAAATCTTTGGTCTAGTAAAATTATGATAGCTCTCCCATGCTTAGAGAGTGGAAATCAACAAAATTTGTTAAGAAATCAGTTTTGAGTAGGATCAAGAAACCCAAGAAACTATTAGGGTACAAGAAAATACTACAAAGAAAAAAAAAATTGTACAAAAGTTGACACGTCTTGCTTCATTACCATGGATTTCTTCATAGATACCAAGACTTTGATAGGGGATTCACTAACGAGTACGTTGTAGAACCTTTGGATTCTCGAGCTTATTATCAGAGATTAGCTCTATCTCAATGTAATAATCTTAACCAACCTCTTGAGTTTGATAACATACCACAACCTTCGATTGAATATCCATCGCATCCTAGTCAAATCCTTCAGTGATTTTAAAACTTTTTTTTGAAAACAAAGATCAAATCTTAAGAGTGCGCTGTTCAAACAAATTTATGATTATTGATTCAAATTCCCAATAGGATTCTAACATCCTTCATCATTGGAAGCCACAATAAAAAATTAGGAACATCTTTGATCATATCATAGGATTCACATCTTATCAAATCAAGATATCCTCATTATTCCACTTATCAGAACCATGATCTAAGTTTAGAACTCTTCAAAATCATATTCCTATCTCTACAAGATCTCAATACAATAAATTGAAGGATGAAATCCAACAAGAAGGTCATACCCGAAACACTCAAGAAGAAGGTGAAAGCAGCAATCCTATTTACAGTATAAATCGTAATCCACTTTTCAACAACGACATGGATAATAGAGAAGAAAATCCATTCCACAATTACAGAGACATGAGAAAAAACCACATAGATAGTGATGAGGAATGAGATGAAGAACATCTTAGAGAGGCTGAGCAAGATCCCAAATTTCACAAAGCCATAGAAAAGATCTTGCAACGTGATAAGGAAAAATACTTCCTCTATCTAGCAGACCAAGGAGCTAAATTGCCTCATGAATTTGATACTGAGAATTTGAAGAGCAAACCTAACGAAACACCCCTATCTGATCTTAGTGCTTTAACTCAACAAATTAAGGCACTTCAAGGACAAATTAAAGAGTTACAAGGGGGAGCCACAACAAAGAAATATACCCTTGAGGACATTTGTCCTTATCCTTTTGATCAAAGTCTTAACATGATTCCATTCCCCAAACATTGCGAAATTCCAAAATTTGATCGTTATAATGGGAAAGCAGATCCATTTGATCATGTTAGAGACTTCTGAAACATGACTTCAGAGTTCACTCATGAGGACACTTACTTGATGTGTTTGTTTCCTAGGAGTCTTGGAGCTCACTCTATGGAATGGCTATCAAAAATCACACCTCCTATCAAGACATTTGAGGAATTAATCCATCTATTTATATTACAATATTCCTACAACATCCAACACCAAATTACTATGATATATCTCTGCAAAGTTACACAAAAACCTAGTGAACCTTTTATCACTTTTCTTTAGAGATGGAGAAGAATGTTCTCTAGATATCCATGTCATGTTCCTGAAAAGGAAAAGATGGCCGCCTTCATTAATAGTTTGAATTCATAAATGAGCTATCATTTGAATTTACATTGTCCTCCCTCTTTTGAGAAATTGATTGAAGGTGCTATAACCATTGAAAGTGCTTTGGTCAAAATGGGAATAATAAAACTTGACAAGGATAATCCTAGCTCATTCAATCGCCATAACAATCATGGCAAGTCTAAATTTTGGACTCGCAACAAGAACATGGTGAATGATGGTGTTGTTGATGTGAATCATGTCTTGACTAAGCCATTTGTTCTTAGTACTCCAAGTGCTCCTCACAACAACAATTATAACAATGTCAAATCAGTCACAAATCAAGGAAACAATGTGAATCAACATTCTACTCCCAATCAAGGGACTGCCAATAATCAAGGATTCTGAGGAAACAATCACAATAAAAACTCTTTAGGGAATACCTCAAATATGAATCCACAACGATTTTTGTTCTTCTCTAGTAGAAGAACTTACACTCCACTGGGGCAATCTTTGGAATCTACATTCAAAGAGTTGATGGATAAAAATTTCATTACCTTGCCACCTCAACGAAACTATGAACCTAGTGTGAAGCCTCCATCATGGAACGAGGCATACTATTGTGACTATCATTGGTGCAAAGGTCATTGCACAAATAATTGTCAAGCCTTGAAGAATACCATTCAAGACTTAGTCAAAAATGGCACCATAACAATGGAAGGACATCAACAATCAAATGAAGACCACCAAGCATTTCAAAACCCTTTACCCAACTATCAAAAAGGTGAGTCTTCAGGAAAAAGTGTGAATCATATTGATGATCTGATAATTAATCATATCTACACTGACGACGAGCAGGTTAATGTTACAAAAGTCAAGGAAAAAATGGAATATAGAAAGGTCAACACAAAGACCAAGGCACAAGCTAAAGTTGTCTTAAAAGGTGCCTCTTCAAAATCTACTGGGCCTCCACCTCAACATCAATATGACTTACTCAATCAACTTCGAAAAACTCCTGCTCAGATTTCCATCCTAGAACTCTTCAAAATTCCCCAGCACACAAGGAAATTCTAGAAAAGGCCCTTGTTGAAACAAATGTATCCACTAATCTGGATGTGGATTAATTTCAAGGCATGGTAGGACACTTGTCCTCACCCACATTCCTTTCATTTTCCGAAAAAGATGACATTTCCATAACTCATCCTAACAATTCATCATTATACCTAGAAGTCATGGTTCACAAGTTTCGTGTTAGACAGGTTCTAATAGATGGAGGTACTGGTTTGAACATATGTATAATGAAGTTAGTTCAGGCTTTGGTATTTTCTGAGGATTCCATTGATCCCAAAAGAAAGATTACTATTAAAACCTATGATGATGAGGAAGGAGCGTCCAAGGGTTTAATCATGCTACCAATCAGAGTGTGACCTATTATCAAAAATAATTTCTGTCAAGTATTAGACCATGATCTTGTATACAACATCTTGTTGGGTCATCCTTGGATCCATGAAATGCAAGTTGTCCCATCCATCTATCATCAATGTCTTAAGTTTCCTTATGATGGGTAGGAAATCACGATACCAGCTGATAAATCAAATGTCCAAACTTGTGCCAACATCAAAGCTAGTCAAGATATTTTGGTTCCTAACAATCGAGAAGCTTGTGCTAGTACTTCTCTCAAGATTGATACACAAATCAATCAGTTAACAAATAGTTTTGACAAGAACTTGAAATTGAAAGACCATGGAGTTGGGGAATACTCTCTCTATTTGGCTAATTTACCTACATCACCTCGATCACATGGACAACCTTCTATCACACAACATCAAATATCAGTAGCATCAACATCAACGCAACCACCAAAAGAGCCAAGCACAAAGTTTAATGGATGATTCATCAAAGAAAAATTCCCCACGGAAGATCCTGAGGATAGAGAAATTCTAAACTGGTTCTATAAAGATGAAGATGAAGTATTTTTTAATGTCAAATTACCAACAGATATATATGGAAAAGGGTACTCAATCATGCAGAAGATGGGCTATGATAAGGGTCCTATTGGAAAAGGAAAAGGAGTAGTTGAGCCTATTCACCTTCGAGGACTTACTATGAAAGAGAAAACCAGACTAGGCTATGATCCTAACTCAAAAGAAGGAACATCTAAACACCTGCATGGCACTGTCTTCACATTACAAGAAGGTTTAGATTCAAGAGAAGCATGTTTGGAAACAATTAAGAATTACATGGATAATCACTCTGACATAGACTCTGTTGAATATGAATGGGACACCATTTACAATGATGAGTTCTGGAGGGACAAAGAGGATGGTGTAATACACCAGTTTGTCCCAATTCTAACTGAAGGTCAAGGTTTAGGGACCCAAACACAAGAATCTGAACTACAAGGTGACTATGATTCTAGTGATACTGAGTCAGATTTAAATGAACAAAATTATCATGAGAACAATATATCATTGATCCACCTCATACCTTGGATCCTACAATCAACTCCATTATGACCATAACCATAGCCAATTTCACACAACCCGAGGACCCATTATCTTTGATCCATCCTTATCTCACTAATTGGGATTCATCCAAACCTATCAATATACCTATGTTTCTAAGTGACAAATCTATCATCAACTTCCTTTCCGTAGATGACACAAATAATTTTTCCACCAGTGATTTTCAGCATAGAGTCTTTAATCAACAGTGTCGAGTCTCCTAGCTGCAAAATAAAAATTCAAAAAGAAAGATATAATCGTGAAAACTAGAATCTGGCAGTATTAGATCAAACAAAAGATAAAATAAAGAGCGTATCAGATGGTGAAAATTGTTTTAAGGCACCAGACGATGGGAATATTGACACTCTCCTGGAGCACAACCATGAGCGATCGCCTATCTTGATTGAGCCTACAAATGCTGTCAATCTTGAAACTTCAGACAAACTTAGGAATTTACAGTTAGTTACATCAATGACAGAAAGAAATACCACAGTTCATGGAATTTCTAAGAGCAACCCAAGTCAACTTTGCTTGGTCTTATGCGGACATGCCAGGCCTTGATCCTGATCTTATCATGCATCACTTGTCTATCAAACTATGGGTTAAGCCTTTGAAACAAAAACTCAAAAAGATGCACCCCCATGTTGCATTATTAGTTAAGGAAGAACTAAGAAAACTCCTTGATGTGGGATTCATAAGATCAATCGACTACACATAATGGATCTCTAACATTGTCCTTGTATCCAAGCTAGATAAAAGTGTCAGGGTGTGCACAGATTTTAGGGATCTTAATAAAGCATGTCCTAAGGATGACTTCCCACTTCCACACATCAACACTATAGTTGATTTGATAGCTAGCCATGCCACATGTATTCATTAATGGATGGTTTTTCTGGTTACAACCAAATCAAGATTGCACTTGAAGACAAGGAGAAAACAACTGTCACATCTCCATGGGGAACTTATTGTTGGAACGTCATGCCTTTTGGTCTAAAGAATGTTGGGGCTACTTACCAAAGAGCCATGACTACAATATTTCATGACATGATGCGCACATTCATGGAAGATTATGTAGATGACATATTGGAAAAGTCATACACTAGAGAAGGACATATGGAAATATTGTCCAAAATATTTACAAGATTAGAGAAATTCAAAGTTCACCTAAATCCCAAGAAATGTGTCTTTGGGGTCACATCTAGAAAACTCTTAGGATACATAGTATCAGGAAAAGGAATTGAAGTAGATCCTGCCAAAGTACAGGCAATCATGAAAATTCCTCCCCTAAGGAACATTAGTCAATTAAGATCATTGCAAGGATGACTTCAATCTATATGAAGGTTCATTGCACAACTGACTGACAAAAGTCTACCTTTCACACATCTACAACATAAGAACATTCCTTTCAAATGGGATGACAAGTGTAAATTGGATTTTTAACAAATCAAACAATACTTAATGACTCCACCAGTTCTAGTACCACCAAATCCATACAAACCATTGATCTTGTATATTGCCGCAACAGAGATATCCTTCGGTGCATTGATATCACAAGAAGACTCTACAGGAAAGGAACGTGCAATCTATTATATCAACCACACATTGATAGGGCATGAACTCAACTACACTTCCATTGAGAAGGCTTACCTAGCAGTGGCTTTTGCTTCACATAAATTTTGACACTACATGTTAACTCATACAATCAATCTTGTTTCAAACATTGATCCACTCAAGTATCTATTAAGCAATGCATCATTGACAGGAAGGTTAGAAAAATGGGTAATGAGTCTAAGTGAGTTTGATATCCATTATGTTGATTGTAAGGCAATCAAAGGACATGTTATCACTGATCAACTAGCTGAAGCACCACTACAAGCAGATCATCCCTTGCACATTGAATTTCTAGATGGTGATGTCTTTACGACAGAATCCAAACAACCATGGTCCTTATATTTTGATGGTTCTTTTACTCAACATTGATTGGGGGCAAACATACTCTTCATCACCCCCCAAGGACACACCATTCCTCGATCATATAGGATGATGTTTCCATGCACTAACAATATAGTTGAATATGAAGCATTAATCACTGGACTCAAAATAGCATTGGAATGGAGGATTACAGAATTACAAGTATATGGTGATTCATAGTTAGTCATTAATTAGATCAATGACAATTATCAGACCAAAGATGACAAACTATTGCCATATAAAAATATGGTTGATGACTTCAAGAAGTACTTTCTGGATATCAAATTCACACAAATTCCAAGGCTTGATAACAAAGCAGACGATGCCATGGCTATGATCGCATCATTGTTACAACTCCCAGAAAATCAGGCTCGCTATGAATTTCTAGTTGAACAATCATTTGCACCTACCTATGACACACCTGAAATCAAAATCATTTGCCACGTGGTAGGATCTGATTCACCTTGGTATGGCAAGATTTATGCCTACCTAAAAGATGACATCTTACCAACTGATTTATCCTGTAACCAAAAGTGAAATTTTATCCGCCAATCCTCTCACTACACTCTTATCATGAACACCCTTTATCACCATGGTCTTGATGGTACTTTACTTCGATGTCTTGAACATGACAAATCTGACAAGGCTTTATAAGAAGTTCATGGTGGCATTTGCAGTACTCATTTGAGTGGACTGACCTTATCCAAGAAATTGATTATAATGGGTTACTATTGGCCTACAATGGAGAGGGAATCATTCACTTTTGTGAAAATATGCTCAAAATGCCAGATTCATGGGAATCTAATTCACGCTCTTGCACAACAACTTCAACCATTTACGCCAACTTGGCCATTCTCCCAATGGGGGTTAGATCTAGTAGGAAAGATTCATCCCTCATCATCGAATGGGCATAAGTTCATCATCACAACCACAAAGTATTTTACCAAGTGGATTGAGGTAGTACCTCTTAATAAAGTTACTGACAAATAGATATCATCATTTGTACTCAACTATATTATTTGTCAGTATGGCATTCCCAACTCCATTATTACAGATAATGGATGACCTTTGAAGAATCAGGATGTTGATGAACTTTGTGAGCGATTTCATATTCAACACAAATATTCAACACCTTATTATCCACAAGGGAATGGCTAAGCAGAAGCCTCAAATAAGACTATACTAAAATTTTTAAAGAAGACTGTGAATGATTTAGGGAAATATTGGCATGTTCAACTCAATCCCGCCTTATGGGCCTACAAAACTAGTGTTGCACACCAAGAGGATCAATGCAATTTGCTCTTGTCTATGGAGCAAAGGCTATACTTCCTCTAGAAGTTGAGATTCCCTCACTTAGAGTCTCACAACAGATGATGAATACAGAGTGTCCCGACTCCAAGAACTGGAACTCCTAGATGAAAAGAGACAAAGAGCAGCTGACCATTTGAAAGCATACCAATAGATGATGTCTCATAGCTATAATCACAAAGTAAAGCCATGTATCTTTTAGGTGGGTAATCTAGTTTTGAAAGAAAACCCACAAAATTAGCAAGAAAAAGAAAAGAAAGGAAAGTTTGAACCAAATTTGCTAGGTCCATATGTGGTTATCACAATCTATGGTTTCAGAGCCTACAAATTATCAATGCTAGAAGGGGACCTGTTTAAAGAACCCATTAACAACATGCACTTGAAAAAATATTATGTTTAATTCAGCTATCATCATCCATAAATGTCTTGAAAAAATACAAAAATAATAGAAAAGGTCCTGAAGAAATACAAAAACAATAGAAAAGGTCCTAAAGAAATACAAAAACAACATAAAAGGTCCTGAAGAAATACAAAAATAGCAAAAAAGGTCTTGAAGAAATACAAAAATAGCAAAAAATGTCCTGAAGAAATACAAAAATAACAAAAAAGGTCCTGAAAACAATACAAAAATCAGAAAAAGTCTTAAAAAAATAAAAATAAAGAGTCATAGGCTGAAAACCTGGCGACAAGCAGTCTATTGACAAGGAAAAATGCAATAAAAACAAATAGTGAAAATCTACAAGTAGATGCTATTTTTAGCTCTCCATCTATTAGTTTAGGTTCTACACTTGCCTTCCCAACTTTCATTTCATAGATCTTTTCATCATCTTAGGGCCATACCAGCATCATGTTGTCATCATTTTGCCTTGAATGATAATGTCTCACCATGGCTTGATTATTGTACATATTCATTTCAGCAAGTTGTGTCAATACTGGGGGCTACCAACTTTCAGGTTTTACCGAAATAGCTAGACAATGACATTGAATCCAATCATGCGAACAAACAACCAAATTGAATCTTATGAATAGCTATCCAACCATTGATCCATATCACAATAGTTTCCAAGCAAATACCATATCATTACTCATATCAGGATTATCTAAAATCTGAATAATATTTGGAATAGTAATATTATATTTTGAACAATCATTGTTTCATATTCGATATTATCTCTCTAGAGCACACTCGATGATGTACCGAACTAGAGTGGTGAGTAAAGAGAATGACTTTTCTTTGTCTATTGTCTTGAGGTTAACTATCCATCTGATTGCCAATATGTCATGACACATGATTTCCAAAGCTTATCATTGACGACAATTCCACATTTGCATTAGAAAGTGGTTAGTCTTTATGTGTTTATGCAAGAAATGCTCAGGTCATCTTGGTTCAATTATACCTCGATGCTTGTGTTTGCTTGCTATATCAAAAATCATAAAAGTTGTACTCAGGTCATCATTGGTGCTAATTTCCCCTTTGATGCTTGTACATACTTCCACCATTTTAAAATGCTCTATGATGATTCAGGAAACCTAACAAAAGGCTCAAGAAATGGTTCATTTCATTTAGTTGCATTTCATTTTAGATTGGTGTATATATCTATATATTGGATTTGCATCAGAGTTTTTGAAAGGGCTAACCAAAAATATCAACAACTGCCATGTCTCTTTGGACTATTTGTGGAGGAAATTTGAATATTTGTCACCTTCCATCTTCATTTCATCTAGGTCATATCATTTATCAATTTCATAATTCAATTATTATCATTTCATTATCATTCATTTCATTATCACTTTTCATTTCGTTTATTATATCATTTCATTTTTACTTATCATTTCATTTATCATTTTCATTATCGCACATATCAATTTCATTTCACTTATCATTCATCATTTTCATTATTGCACATACCATTTCATTTCACTTATCATTCATCATTTTCATTATCGTACATTTCATTTCATATCACTTATCATTTTCATACATGTCATTATCATTGCATTTCATTTTATCATTTCACTTAATCATCATTACAAAACATTACATCTCATCACATATCATTTATCATCTTATCATACATCACATTATTATTAATTATCTCATTTCATGTCATTTGTCGCATTACATTCATCTCATCTCGTTAATCATCCTATCATTTTCATATCAATTCATATTACAAATTCATAATGCATATCATAAACACAACATTCATTTTCCATCATATTATCATTATTTACTTGCATTTGAAAATCTAAAAACAAACACTCCATACATGCATTTTTATATCATTTTCCAAACAACATTTTTCATAAAACATATCAAATATCCCATGACATATTTTCATAATCACATTATAATTCATCCACCTACATAACATCATTAGTACACATTGGTCGTGCCCACAAAAAGGATTTGAAAATCATAGTAAAACCTAACCTAGTAATTGGACATTCTAGCAGGTGACTAATATCTCTTTATGGACATTCATTTACTTGTCAAACCAGGGAACGTATACTTTGAATGGAGCAGCACAATATATGCACTAAGAACTACTTTTAGTCACAACTTAATAGAAATAAATACTTGGAAAGAATTCTATCTACGCTATAGGAAGGTAATGCAAAGTTCTCTTAACTCAACCATGATTTAACCAAAATAGAAACCATAATAGCTATGACTGAGACACAAACTATGAACTAGCCTTGTGCTATAGGAATAGGCGCAACGATGGATTCCCGATGCTATAGGAACAATATAAGACTGAGTTTGTATGAAAACTTCAAAGATGAAATCTAACTAATGATCAACAGAAAAAGAACAGCTATCTAACTAGCTACAGATACTTACTAAGTGGGCCCCCTTAGCAAGCATCTACTAATTATGCAAGTGCTGAACTCAAAAATTCATCAAACTTTATTCATAAAAATAGAATGGTATACATTGCTTTGTTGATATGAAAACTAACAAAAAACTCTATCTCTTGTCATACAAATTTTTCTTTTTATTATTATCATATTGACTCTTACATGATATCTTCTATCTCCCTATCACTATGCTTCTATCTTCTAACCATCTTCTCTGCCCACTCGCGGTGGAGGAGCACTTATTTAAAGTCAGGAGAACAACTAACTAACTAACCCTAACAAAGAAAGACGTGGAAGTAAAATGTATCCCAAAACTAAGGAATGGACTTCATAAATGAATTTATCTATTCAACCTAATCTAGAGAGAATCTAGCACTCCACTCCTAGATTGACTATCATTAAAAATCCTTCCCAACAGTTTTGGTCAAAGAGTCTTCGCCAGAGCCTCCTCGAAGTCATGCAAGAAATAGTCTTTACTACAAGGCCGAGATCGGCTGCGCTTGAATTGATCATACTTTCTTCAACAACCTGCAAAACACAAGGTAACAGATGTGAAAGAAAAGGCACAAGGCACATACACAATAGCCCTTCATTAATCACATATTTAAATCTATTTTATCATTCAAAAACTATATGTGATATACCAATCATTTAGGGAGTCAAATGGGGTAATAAATATAAATAAGAAAACACGATAGGCTACAGGAACATGAAAGTGTATTACTACAAGATATCCCAATAAAAGGTTTCAAAAGAGTTTAAACAACCATGAATAACAAAAGTAAAGGTATTAAAAGTTCATCATGATATCCAAACTATGAGCACATTTTGGGCTCATCATATGCCCCCTACTTAGCCCAATGCTGGTCCTCTAGCATTAACTTTCCTGGTGGTCTCTCTAAAATCAGTGGTTGCAGCATGTCTCTAAAATGGAGTTCCAAACCTGTAATAAAATCCTCTAAAACTCTACCACCTTTCATACCTAAGGGCTTTTGAATCGTCATTAAGATTTGTAGCCTAGTAAGGATAAAGGGGCCACATTAGCACATGAGGTTTGAATGTCAATGGCATCCATAGTTCAAACCTCTTTTGAAGTCCCAACTGGATATATCTACTTGATCGTTTAAGAGCTGCTATGAAATTTAGGGGACTGTGAGGCTCAGACCTTCTTAGTCCAATAGTTAATTTTTCCCACCTTTTCTCAATTTTGGTGCATGAAAATCTCCAAAATGAATATGGTTGTTCCTAAAATTCATCATATACCTATTTCCTAAGATCAAATATTTTCATTCTAGCTATATTATTATGAATGCCATATGCCAGAGTAAACCAGGTTTTCAACATTGCATGGGGGTCTGAACTTTCAGGGCACAATGGAACATGCTCATTCCTTTCAATTTCCTCATATGTTTCCCATTGCCTGCCATAATTTGCTTCATTCGCTGCCCATGACATAAATGATCTCAAATGGATGTTGACAATATACAGAAGAGGATCCCATTCTATTTTAGATGGAATTAAAAAGCCATGTAAATAAAATTCACACAAAGAATTTCTTAACCAATTAGGGGTTGCTTGGTATGTGTCGTAGAATTCTTTAGCAATATGAAGTATAGGATCTTGATTTCTAAAAATTCTCATTAGTTGGAACCATAAGAATTGTTCCTTAAGGCACAAAGCATAAACTCTAGGTGGTGGTCTGCATTCCATAATCTGACCAATTACTTTTAGCATTTCATCCATTTTTGCATGTAACTCAAGAATTTCTTGTTTCTAACTTTCAATTTCCTTTTTCAGTTTCTTCCTTTCTACCTTCCATAGACTTTGTTGCATGTCAGTCTAGGCTAGGTGTCAGAAAGTCAGGGTTTGCAATGTAACTGGTTTCCAGTTAGCCTTGACATATTCCAAAAACTCAATCAAAAATGTCTTCTTATAAACAACAATGGCTTGATAGGTTGCAGGGGGAAATGTAGCTTCACTGGCCACACCCAATTGTTCAGTCTGTTTTTGCTCTTAGTGCAGGATGAATTCTTGTTGCTGAAGTGGAGAAGACTGTGCTTCCTCTAAAATATTCATAGCAGTGGCAGCCAAGTCATCAAGACTTGGTACCCCTTTATCATTATGCTCCATTTCCTTTGTCTCAATTTGTTCCTCTTCAAGAACGAATGAACTCTGTGCAACACTCTCAGACATATTCTGAGAAACATCAAATTTAGACTCTACAAAATCTTCTGAAATTACAATAACCTCTAGTTGGGGTGAAACAGGGGAGGTCTTACATTGTTTCCTTGTAGAAACTCTTCTTGGCACTGGTGCTGCTGCAGGAGGTGTTCTAGTAGCCTTCCTCTTTCTGGTCTATCTAGATGGTTCTACCCTACTAAAGGATGATGGTGAACTGGTGATAGTAAAAAGTGTTGCTGTAGGAGAGATAGCTATAGGGGAAGATGCTGCAGGAGAAGAGCATTTCCTTTTCTGAGAACGAGGGTTAGACTCTGGGGTTTGTTCTACCCCAGATGACTCTCCTACCTTTGTTTTTCCCTTCTCTCTCCTAGTGGCAGACCTAGTTTGTATCCAGGTAGAGGATTTTGGTGTGAGAGCTATAGGACCAGGTGCTATAGGAGCATATGACTCTTGCCCTATTCTTCTACTGGAAGACACAATTTCTTCTTTCTTTTTTTGAGGCTGTGGGGTAAGTACCCTAGGGGGTTCTAGAATTTGCAAGATCTTTTGGGCAACAAATTGTTGCTAGGAAAGAGGTGAGACATCTCTCAAAGAACATTCAATAAATAATTTGATAAGGACATGGTGAGCAATAGAATTATCTTTCCCTTGTTGGGCTCCATGGGCACTTTATTCCAGAAATTTTAACAAGAAGTTTAGAACATTTATAGCTAACCCATACCTCATATGACTTAATAATTTGAAATGGTAAGAATGCAGGTAAGAGAAACGACCTTCACAGGTTAAATACCAATTTATGTAAGCAGTGTATTTTGAATAAGGAGGAGGCAACGATACTCACTTGCATCCCTGCTTGGAGACCTCCAAAGGTCCATCAGTGGGTATTGAAAATTTAGCCCTTGCAGAGCCAGCATCTGAAGAAAATTTTTTCCCAATGGCTAGAAGCCTAGTTACTTTAGAAATTCTTTCTTCAGTTGCAATAACCATCAATCCCCATATAGTAGCCTTCCCTTCAAAAGGGGTTCTCAGAAATTTTACAGCAGCCTCCTCATCGAAAGCATTTAAACTCAAGTAGTTTAGCCATCCACAAAGGCTGAATGCCTAGACCATTTGAGGATTTTGTAATAATAACTCATGAGCTATAGGCTCATGTCGCACTAGTTGATCACCCATGTTCACATTTTCCCCTTAGCTGAACTCAACTCCTTGCTGAAAATTCAAAAATTTTCCTCTCTATTTCCCTTTCTATTCTGGTTTTTTTTCTAGCGTGCCGTCACATTTCTTTCTTTTCCAAAAATAAACTTTTTGAACAAGCAGTTTTGATTGTAATTTACAAGAAAAACATGCAATGAAAATGATAGGTGATCATATTTGGAAAGTACCATAAAAATAATAAAGAAATGTTATCTGAGCAGTTGTGGCAGCGACGAAAAGATAGGTTTTAAAAAGTGGATTACCCTGCCCCCTACTTAGATTATGACATGTACTCTCACATGTACTAAAAAAAATAGGTGGAGATTGGGTAATAATGACTAGTATATACATAGCAGTAAATGAATAGAATAAAATAAATTAAATATGCGATAACAAAAGATATGGCGTACCTTCGATAAATGCGTGTACATGTGAAGAAAGATGACAGCTTTGGCATGAGTTGACAGTTGGGAATGATATTATAATTAAGGGTGATGTAGATGAATGAGGTGGATGGGTGACATGGGCAGACAAGATGAATGGATGGAATGGATAGATGGGATGGATAGATGGAAGATAAAGAAGTGAGATGTGGCGACAAGTGAAAATGAAGAGAAAGGGGTTTCCTTAAAAAGAAAACCTTTATTATGAGCATGCTTTTAAAAATTACGATGAGGATGTAGGAGAAAGGCTAAAGCCTTCAGCTGCAGGAAGAGTAGCGGCAGGATTTTGAACAAACTGCTACATGAATTCTTCTTTTGAGACTAGTTTATGGTACAACCAGAGGCAGTGTCCATTAACTAACAACTTGAATCTAACAGGATCAATTGTAACAAGTTGAACTACACTATTAGCAAAGACATTCTCAATTTCATACGGCCCCAACCATTTGGTCTATAATTTTCTTGGACCGTCCTTATACCGTGAGTCATAAAGTAGAGCCCAGTCTCCTACTTTGAATTTCTTTTACTTAATATATTTATCATGCCACCTTATCTGCTGATTTTGTATCATCTTAGTGTGCTGTAGGGCATGCTTCTGGAGTTCATCCAGAGCATTGAGCTGCATGATTTTGCCCTTTTGTGCATTTGTTAAATCCATGTCTAGCTCCAGTGCTGTTTGGAGAGTCTTATGTTCAAATTCAATTGGCATCATAGCTGTTTTACCATACACCATTTCAAAAGGTGTAAATCCTATAGCAGTCTTCTAGATAGTACAATAGGCCCAAATAGCTTCTAGTAACCTTGCGGCCTAGTCCTTCCTATGCAAATCTATAGTTTTATTCAAAATGGCCTCTATGTCTCTATTGGTAACCTCAACCTCGCCATTGGCTTGGGGGTGATAAGGAGTTTATTTTCTGTGCCGTATATTGTATTCATTGACTAAAGCTGTGATAAGTGTAGAAGTAAATTGTGCTTCCTGATCTATCACTATCTCCCTAGGAACACCAAACCTAGTAAATATTTCCTCATAGAGGAATTCAGCCACTTTATTATCCCTAGCATGTTTCATAGGTTTAGCTTCTACTCATTTTGTGACATAATTTGTGCACACAAGAATGTAGGACTTACCATTGGAAGGTGGGTCAATTGGTCTCACAAAATCTAGTCCCCATTTATCGAATGGTGTAACTACAATTTGTGGAAATAGTGGCATTTCATCAAAGCTAGTTGGTCTTCCCATCCTTTGGCATCTATCACATCTCCTTGTATACTTGGCTGTATCTCTATGTAAAGTTGTCCAATAGTAACCAGTAGTTAAAATTTTCATTATTGTCCTTTTGGCAGCAAAATGTCCACCACATGGCTCATCATGGCTTGCATATAGTATATCATGAGTGTCCTCCTCTGGTACACATCTCCTCATAATGTGATCTAGCCTTGTGTAAAACATACAATCTACAATC
Organism: Sequoia sempervirens; assembly: GCA_007258455.2. Classification (NCBI taxonomy): domain Eukaryota; kingdom Viridiplantae; phylum Streptophyta; class Pinopsida; order Cupressales; family Cupressaceae; genus Sequoia; species Sequoia sempervirens. Next base: position 52,145 of record VDFB02069960.1, on the reverse strand, counting down.
AAAGAAAAGTTAAAACTTTTCTCTACCAATAATCTCTTTTCCTTATGGGAGAATTGAGGAGGAGTTCTTCCTATTGCCAGATAATTTGCTATATCAGCAACCATGGATGAATAACCTTGATTGCAAATAGGTGCTCATTAGGAAAGGAGTCTTCAATAAGTGTAGAGTCATCTTTCCTTTGAATTCTAGAAAGGAAATCAACTACTGCGTTGGCTTTACCTAGCTTGTCTATAATTGTAATGTCAAATTCCTACATCAGCAATAACCATCTTGCCAGTCTCCCAGATATTGAGCTTTTGTTCATGAGATACCAGATTGCTGCATGATCAGTGTGGACAAATATCTGATAACTAGTGATATAATACCTAAATTTATTAAGGGTGTAGATGATTGCTAACATTTCTTTTTCTGTGACAGTGTAGTTGAATTTAGCCCCTTGCAAATTTTTGCTTATGTAGTAAAGTGCATGTTCAGTTGATCCATCCTTCTACCCTAACACTGCTCCAATTGCATAATTTGATGCATTAATATGAATATGAAATGGGAGTGACCAATCGGGTCCTTTCAGAATAGGTGCTTATGTGAGGGTGACTTTCAAGTCAAGAAATACTTTTTCACATTCCTATGTCTAGGAAAACTCTGCATCTTTCTTTAGCAGATTATATAAAGGGCCTGCTATTTGGCTGAAGTCCTTGATGAATCTTTTGTAGTATCTAGTATAGCCTAGAAAGCTCCATACCTCCTTCTGCTTAGTAGGAGAGGGTATCTTAGAGATGATGTCAATTTTAGTAGGATCAACCTAAATTCCTGCAGTAGAAATATAGTGACCGAGCACTATTCCGTCTTGTATCATCATGAAGCACTTTTGACTATTCAACGATAGCTTGTGATCTTCACATCTCTGTAGTACTTTTTCCAAGTTGGCTTAAGCTTCCTCAAATGTTGTACCATAAACAGTAAATCATCCATGTATATTTCAATGCAATCATATGAGATGTATGAGAAGATGCTTATGACTGCCCTCTGGAAAGTTGCAGGAGCATTATAGAGAACAAAAGGAAAAACTGAATAGGAAAACATTCCTCAAGGGCATGTAAAAGTAGTATTTTCCTGGTCCTCAAGAGCAATCTTGATCTGATTGTATCCACTAAAGCCATCTAAGAATGGGAAGTACTTCTTTCCAGCTAAATTATTTAGAACTTGAAAAATAAATGGAAAAGGAAAGTAATCTTTCTTTGTTTCTAAGTTAAGTTCTCTATAATCTACACATACTCTCCATTTTCCTGCTTTCTTAGGAACAATGACCAATGGGGAAACCCATTGGCTATCAGAGATTGGGTAGATAAAGCCAGCTGTCAACATTTTCTATAGTTCTTCTTTAACAATCTCTCTCAAGGCTAGATTGATTCTTCTTTGAGGATGCCTGACAGGTTTGAAGTCACTATTAATATATATGTGATGTGTACAGAGTTTTGGGTCTAGACCCTTCATATCTCCATAGTCCCATGCAAAAGCTAACTTATGACTGGCAATCATTTTGATCATTGATTCTTGTTGCTCACTGGTGAGGTTTTTATTAATGCACAAGGTTTTCCCTGCAACTACCTCAACTTGGGAGGTTAAGGCTATCATAGACACTTCAGATAGAAATGGCATGTCTACCTCATGGGGTAATAAGGTGTGTAAGCAATCAATTGCTGAAAGATAATGATTTGATGTGAACAGAGGAAGAATAGTCTGCAAGGAACGTGGATTTTTCTCACAATGAAAGTATTCAGTACCATAGTTATTCAATAGGATATTGGATAGTATATCTTCTTCTTCTTACTGTGCAATGAAACACTCTCTAGTAATCATCATTAAATTGGCCACAGAGTTCATTTCTTCCTTTTCTCCCAAATCTAGCCAAGCAACATCTCTAGACTCAAGTTGGGGCAGTGCTGGAGAATAGAGGGTAAGCTTTTTTGTGCTATATCCATCAGATATTGTCATGTCACCCGACCTACAACCAATGCAAGCATCAGTCGTAGCCAACCAAGGCCTTCCTACAATTACAGGGTATCCCCCCAATGACGCCTTTGGAGATAAGACCATGAAATCAGCAGGGTATTCCTAGGAATCCAAGGTGACTACTAGGTCTTCGACTACCCCATCAGGTTTGATAGTTGAGCTATCAACAAGCTATAATATTGTAGGTGTAGTTCTTATTTCAAAAATATTAAGTTTTACAACTAGGTCCTTTGTCATGACATCGATAGTTGCACCAAGATCTACTAAAGCATTCTTAATTTGCAACCCATTAACATTTATCTCCACAACAAGACTTCCTGGATCTAAATATTTTGGGATGCTAAGCTTCCCTAGCATTAAGTCAGAGAGTTGGCCTATTACATGGATAGTTTGAGGGTCTTTCTTTTTCCTCCCTGGTTTCTTCAAACATGCCTCCTTGATGGCCTTGCCATAGATAAGTACTTCTTTGATTACTTGGAACAAGGGAATTTTCACACATATATGCTTTAGTTGGTCAAGGATATCAAAGGTGGGTTCCTCTTGTTTCTTCATATTGTCACCTTCCAATCTTTGCAAGAATGGAGGGGGCACTTTATTAGATGACTTAGGTAATGATGGGATCTGAATTGGCTGATTTGGTTGGGATTGGTTATTGATATTATCTTCTTCTTGGTCAGTCTCATCGGATGGTAATTTTGAGATTATGGGAGGAGATGGTGTGGGAAGCACGGTTCCTAAATGTAAATTAATATTATTTAGGTTAAGAGCATAGGCAAGCTAATGATTAGGATCAACAAAATAGACTTGTTGCTACTGTAGTTGCTAGCTATTTGGACTAGGTGCTTCCTGAGTTGGTAGTTGGGTTGATTTTTTATTCTAACCTTGATTAGCTACAAGAGGTGGCATAAGGGATTACTACTGGGGTGCTACAGGAAACCTGCAGTTGGATTTGACCATTGCTGGCCTCCTCTCCATTGGTTAGGCTACTACCAGTTCCCTTGTGGAGGTTGCCACTGATTTTATTGAGGTGGTTGCCAGTTCCCTTGTGAGGCTTGCCAACGGCTTTGCTGGGCATTTGGCCAAGGGTTATTCTGTTGAGGTTGGGAGTATGGCCCATAGTTTAGAGGGTACTAATTTTACCATTGACTATTATATGAACCAAAATTTTGTAGAGGGTCCTGAGGCATACCTTGTCTTGGGGCCCATGGCCTCCTTTGTGCAACAAAGAAGACTTGGTCATCATCACCTTCTATCATCTTAAAATCAGTAGGCAACTGTTTAGCCTCCATGTTGCCCACCATCTTGCATCTGCACTCATGTTTCTTCTTTCTACAATGCAGATAGAACTCAGCTAACATTGCTTCAACTTCCTCATGTTTCCTCTAAGCTTGCATAGTGTCCAACTATGTAGCCATGTTGTTTATGATTTCCTGCTTGAAATTAGACAACAAATTTGTGATTTCCATATGAGAAACTCCACTAGAAGAAGACTTTCCCACTGAAGCTTGATGACCTCTACCTTTATTCACATTTGCTTGAGAGTAATTAAGGCATATTTTCTTAATATCATCCCAAGGCAGTTGGGTTATATCACCTCCTCCCATCAGGTCCAGAGTATCTATACAGGCATCACTAATTCCTCTTAGAGAAATTAGTTTCTAAGAGTCTTCATTGAGAGTATGGTTTGAGTTCTTTTTTAGAGAAAACAAGAATCTTGAGATGTAGTCTTCTAGGCTTTCATTCTCCTTTTGCTGAATTTTGAATATATCGTCTCCCTTACTTCCACTCTAACAATATTCCTTATATTTATTAAGAAATTTTGTTTGCATGGCTGCCCAACTATCAAAAACACCTCTTTCAAAACTCATGAACCATCTAAGAGCTCCTTCCTTCAAGGTGGAAGGAAACAACTTCAACTTGTGTGCATCTGAAGTGTAATCATAGCTACGACAGAGGATATCAAACTCAAACAGGAAAGTTTCAAGATCCCCCTTAACTAGGCCATAGAACTTGGGAAGTAATGAAGAAGGAATATTTTTAAGGTTATCAGTATCTCACTGAGGAACAATGGGAAACTCAAAAGCAAGAGGTGGATTAGGTGGATTGTTTGCCATATTTGCTTGTTGGAATATCAGAGTGAATGGATTTTCCTTAGGTTCTTCATCGGCTAGGTCAAATGGCAGTTCAACAAATAGGTTTTTAGAGAAAAACCTTCCCAATGCGTCTCTTCTTCTATGCATGCAATAGAATGAATGGTGATTTTAAGGATTTGCAAATTTTTTTATTAACAAACTAAACTAATGCTAAAAATGACTTCTGACAAGTTCTTAGCTTGACACCATCCCTGGCAATGGCACCAAAAATGGTTGCACTGACAAAAAGGATATGAAAATCATAGTAAAACCTATCTTGGGAATTGGACATTCCAACAGGTGACTAATATCTCTTTATGGACGTTCATTTACTTGTCAAACCAGGGAACGTATCCTTTGAATGGAGTAGCACAATATATGCACTAAGAACTAGTTTTGCTCACAACTTAACAAAAAAAATACTTGGAAAGAATTCTATCTATGCTACAGGAAGGTAATGCAAAGTTCTCTTAACTCAACCATGATTTAACCAAAATAGAAACCATAACAGCTACGACTAAGACACAAACTATGAACTAGCCTTATGCTGTAGGAACAGGCATAGGGATGGATTCTTGATGATGCAGGAACAATATAAGACTGAGTTTGTATGAAAACTTCAAAGATGAAATCTAACTGATGATCAACAGAAAAAGAACAGCTATCTAACTAGCTATAGATACTTACTAAGAGGGCCCCCTTAGCAAGCATCTAATAATTACGCAAGTGCTGAACTCAAAACTTCATCAAACTTTATTCATAAAAATAGAATGGTATACATTGCTTTGTTGATATGAAAACTAACAACAAACTCTGTCTCTTGTCATATAGATTCTACTTTTTATTATTATCATACTGACTCTTACATGATATATTCTATCTCCCTATCACTATGCTTCTATCTTACTTCTAACCATCTTCTCTGCCCACTCGCGCAGGAGGAGCACTTATTTAAAGTTAGGAGAACAACTAACTAACTAACCCTAACAAAGAAATTTTGTGGAAGTAAAATGTATCCCAAAATTGAGGAACAGTCTTCATAAATGAATTTATTCATTCAACCCGATCTAGAGAGAATCTAGCACTCCAATCCTTCCAGATTGACTATCATTAAAAATCCTTCCCAACAGTTTTGGTTAAAGAGTCTTCACCAGAGCTTCCTTAAAGTCGTGCAGGAAATAGTCTTTACTGCAAGGCTGAGATCAGCTGCGCTTGACTCAATCATACTTTCTTCAACAACCTGCAAAACACAAGGTAACAAATGCAAAAGAAAAGGCACATGGCACATACACAATATTTTTTCATTAATCACATATTTAAATCTATTTTATCATTTGAAAACTATATGCGATATACCAGTCATTTAGGGAGTCAAATGGGGTAATAAATATAAATAATACAACATGATAGGCTATAGGAACATGAAAGTGTATTACTACAGGATATCCCAATAAAAGGTTTCAAAAGAGTTTAAACAACCATGAATAACAAAAGTAAAGGTATTAAAAGTTCATCATGATATCCAAACTATGAGCACATTTTGGGCTCATCATGCATCATCAATCATTTTTCATCATCATTATAAACACATCAAATCATCCTGCATATCATGTTAGTCATCAAATCATTCAAATGCATATCAAAATCCATAACATATAGAAATAAATGCATATCACATAATCAAAAATCATGATAGCCATCACATCATCAAAAATCATCACCATTGCATATCATCACTCATCATAAAGAAGGAAAATGTCCAATGTCCAAAGAAACTGAAAAGTCCAAAGAGAGATACATGGGATATGATAAAAAATCACATATACATGCTCCAAAAATGATATACATGTGTGAAATACATCTATATCAGCTAGTTGATGCCCCCAATGGAGCTGGTCCTGAAGGAGGTGGCCTGCCACTGGTACCTGCATCTAGATCCCATCAAGGCCTAGTAACCCCCATGCTTTGAGTGGCTGTCTGCGACCTACTCTTGGTCCTATTGTGAGACCATGGGAATGGCTCCTTGTGCTCAGTAGGACACAACTCCTCATATCTAACACAATAATACTCAGCCTCCCTTGCCATCTCCATGCCCTCTATAATGGCCTCTCGCAAAGATGCACTTGCTACAATTCCCTTGAGCCTATGAGTGACAACCTTGACCTCCACTGCCCTCCTTCTTAATGCATCCCTCTTTGTGATCAACTAGACTATCTGTGGGTCTGAGGTAGGCTAAGATACCTATGTCAGTGCTAGAGCTCGAGCTTGAGCCTGTGCTTGTGTCAGCTATGACTGTAACTAAGCTATCATACTCTATGCATGACCTAGCTGACCCTGAATAGTCTGTACTTGGGCCTACAGAGTTGCTATATGTGTCTGTTGTGAAGAGGACAACATTCTAATAACAGTCCATGGTCTGCCACCGGATCTAGGCCTCCATATAATCTGAGCACTACCTAGGATGTCTAATCTCTGCCTCACTTCCCTCCCCTCCTCCCCTCCATCATCTCCCTTGTCATCTCCATCATCTGTGCTATCCTCATCTCTAACTCCCTCCTCATCTCTATCCTCCTCCTCCTCTTCCTTGTCCCCCTCCTCATCATCTTCGCTCTCCTCCTCCTCTCCTCCACCAGCTACCTACTCTTTGCCTACCACCTCCCCCTGTCTCTCCATCCATGGCTACTGTAATACTGTAATGGGCCCTGGCTCATCTGGAAATGTGAATCATGGGAAGCAATGTGTGTGGAAATACAGTAAGTACTCATCTGACATCTTGGCATCTATCACTTCTCGTCTGTATGCCCATACCTCAGACTGTAAGTTGGAATACTCTATATAGGCCACCGGGTATGTAATACATTGTCCCCATTTAGGATCATCCTTGCACCACCCATAGTGAGCAACACCCTATGACATCCCCTGTGTTACTACCTCTAAACCTACAAGGCAAAAAATCTCTCAATAATATATGGGTTCCACCCTATCAGATATTAGGGCATGTAGACAAAGGGCATCTCCAAATGATCCATATCATAGGGGTCACAATCTATGTATGGCCTCCATATCACTAAATCCACATCATCCAACATGCGCCGCCAGTACTCCAACTTTCCCAGCTTGGGCTGGACAAGTACACCTGAATACACATATACATATGGCCTGCCTGGTGGTTTAGCTCTAGCACATTTTAGCCTTGTAATTACAATATGCTCCCAAGCCCAGATCTGGAGCAGAGTCACACCACTGGCCAAACTTGTTGATCCTCGGTATACCACCTAATGCAGATCATAATACAAATGAGCCAAAATGCAGCTCCCCTAGGCATACCTCCGGGGCTGAGTCACCATCCACTCTGGCATCCTCCCCAAACCAACTAAAAATTCCTTTGATTGATGGTTCAGTCCAAGGAAGTCTCCAATGAATGCAACCAACACAGCAACTAAGGCTGGATATCTACTAAAATCGGCCCACGACACCCAATATCCAGCTATTGCCATATCACCACAAATCCTCCTTAGTGCCTCCATCTCTCCTATCTCTTTGTGGTCATAAACCACAAGGGCACCTAGCACAAGAATCCCTAGAATCTTGTACACATCCTTGGGTGTCACAGTCATCTCACCAGTCGGCAAATGAAAGGTGTTATGATTGGAATGCCACCTCTCTACCAATGTAGTCAACAATCCCCTGTTGACTCTAATCCCTCATGGGATAGTCAACAAGGATCCCAACCCACAGTCACCTATCCACTATACCTCTACTGGAGTCAATGCTCTTACCTGATCCCAACATATTAGAAAATGCTATCTAATCTGGGGGTTTTTAAAAACCTCCTATTTTTTTGGTCATCACAAGGACAATTAATCAGACTCATACCAATGACTCATATCATGTGCTCTATCTATCAAGTGAACTATATCAGTGAACCATATCAAATTAATCAGATAATCATATGAATGCATCATATCAGTGACCCATATCAGTGACTCATATCATACAATCAATCAGATCATGAAATCATTGCTACATCTATCTATCTAAATATCAAATCAAGCTACTCTATCATCATATTACTATTTGTTTTCTTTTTCAGGAAAGCAAATTTATCAATGATCAAGTCATTTTCTTATTTGTACTTCAGTCATGAATGCAAATATGTTTAAAAACCATCATCTACTATTTGGTTTTTATCATAGAAAAAAAAATTATCAGACATTTCCTCTTTGTTTTTCATTCATATGAAGCAAAGTTATCAAACAGTCAATCAATCTACTCATTGTTTTTCATTCATGAGAAGCAAAGTTATCCAAAAATCAATCAATCAATCTACTCATTGTTTTTCCTTTTTGGGAAACAGAGTTATAAGTTATCTACTCTTTGTTTTCTATTCGGGGAAGCAAAGTTATCAGTTAATCATCAAATTTTCTATCATTTCTATTCATATCAGCATGATGGAAAACTAATTTCTCTATCTATTGACCAATGAAGCAATGTAGACCATCATTTTTCATCACAATGGCATTCTACCAAAAATTTTCTTGATGCGCTAATCTGCAATGCGCTAAAACTCATAAGTGCTACAGTTTACCTCGAAAACACTAAAACTCCATATGCACGTTTTTGCACCCTAAAAGTGCTAAAGTTTTCCCTATAAGCGCTAAAACCCCATATGTGCTAAGATACCCCACGGATGTGCTACTTCATACCTTAGATGCGCTAATCCCTAAATGCACGATTTTGTGTTCTAGATGTGCTAAAGTTTTCTAGCCACCTTCTATCCTATAAGTTCTAATCTACACTTTGTATATGCTAGAAAACCTAAAATTTTCCCTACACCTATATGCGCTAAAGAACATCCTATATGCACTACAAAAATATTCTCGAATGAGCTAAAATGGCATTTCAAAATGTAAATCTATGTGAAAAAATGTAAAAAAAGATCAAAATCACAAAATTTCAAATCATAAAGGGTTTAATTGACTCATCGGTGGTCCATACGTGGCTGGTTTGTGAAATTGATGGGCTCGCTCGAATCTATGCATGTGAAATGGGATCAAAATATCGCTATGTCACTCTCAAAGCATCCAAATCACTGTCATAAAAAGGTTAAAATGACTTCTACTTTTACCCCTTTTACCATATACATGGGTCAATTAAGGTGGGTTTTTTATGACATTTATTTTATTTTTCACCAGGGGCATCTTTTACACCAATTATCAAGAGCTCAATCACTGAATCACTAGCAAAATATCATCATCCAATCTAGTTTTGTCATCCTCCATGATTTACCTCCCAAGGGGGCATCATCAGCATCAACATCAAAAACATATTATAGGAAAAAAAATATTTTCTTTGAAGCAATGCATTTCACACATCACTTCAAAGGGGCAGAATGCATATGTCTAAAAATGGTCAGGAATAATCAAGCTTGTTAATTAATTAAATATAAATTATTTAATTAACCTTCTAAAGTCATCTACATATAAATAAATTTAATTATTTATTTATATTGTTCACTTTTATAATTCTTCTACCTTAATTAAATAAATAACTTTATTTAATTATTACCATCTTACATATTCCTCTTAATTAAATTAAATAAATTTTATAATTTATTTATATTAATTATCATGTTATTCTAAATTTGAATATTTGAATTCAAATAATGGAATATTCCTCCAAACACCCGCTTCATCTCATAATTAAATTAAATATCATAAATATTTAATTTAATATCTTTTCTCACTTCACACATAATTAAATATTTTAAATATTTAATTACCTTCTATATTCCTCTCACACATAATTAAATATTACTTATTTAATTATGCAAACTTCTAAATTCATCCTCACATATAATTAAATAACTTTATTTATTTAATTATGAAATTCATTTTCAACTCATTCTTCAAATGGAAACCTCCTTCAAATCTAACTGAGAAAATTTGTGGAGGAAACCTTCTATTTCTCTCTCAACTTTCAAAAATCTCTCACCGTTCATCCCAAAAAGCTTGATCCAAACTGTTGATCATATCATCCAATCAAATTCTTTCAAAAACTCTTTAAGTACATGTGCAAATCCAAGCATTCGGTACGAACACACACAGACGAATAGATATACGCAATTATTCTTACACATTTGCATCTTTAGCATTTCAGCAATATTCATATCTTGGCAATAATAATCTTATCATAGCATAGCATAATCTTGCATTTTAGCATAGTATGCATTTTAGTTTAAATCTCATTCTCTAGTAGTCCATTTCGTTGAGCTTGGCATATTAAATCTAAGAGCACCTTGAACCAATGAAATGCTAGACATAGAGAGCAATAGAACAAATTTGAAGAAGCTGCCATAAAGAGTTTGTTTAATTTTCTTTCAGTTTCTTTGATATAATGTTTTATTGAATGTGTTTTGAATCCTTTATAATAGGCATATTTTCATACACACAAGAGGTATTAGAATAAAACTTATTTGCTACTAAATATTATAGACAAAAAGGGAAATTGGAAAAGAGCTATTAGAAAAATACTTAAGAATCATAGGAAAATGATAGATGTTCGAAAACCCACATGAAATAGAACTTTAAAATATAGAGAATATAAGAGAAAAACTATGATTATAATGAATAGTTTGTTATGGGGAACTAAAAAAAAATATCATGAATAGCAATTTTTTATGGGGAACTTTAAACAAATGAGAAAAAAATAATATCATGAAAAATAATACCATAAGGAAGTTTAACCTAGAGGATGCTGAGAAAAATTGTGGAGAGCCTTTTCAAAAAATCCATTTTGTGCATACCCTGCAATATTTTGTATTACATGCAACCACATTCTACTCTCAAACACCTTCCTTCTAATTTTTACTTCCAAACACAGATCTCTAAATTGCAGATTACTAGAGGGTTGCAAGTTTCTCCCCTCTATGCACCTAACTATTAATTTATGTAGCTTGGATAGGTGTCTCCATTCCCAAGAAGTGTTATTTAATTATTTAATTATTTTCTAGAGACTTCTAGAAAGCGCTGATTTGCCTAGATAATTATGTAGTTAAATAATTGTTTCCTCTAGAGACTTCTAGAATCCAGATAGCTAGGGTTGTTAGAGTCTATTTAATCTTAGCCTTTGATTGAGATTAAATCATGGCCATTGGTTTTCCAATGAGAAAAGTATAAAAGGGGATCAATGGGAATTTGGAGAACACACAAGTATAGAGTTGCGAAAGACTTGCAATGATAGCAAGTAAATTTGCAGTGAGAGAAAATAGTTTTGCAGTGTTAGCAAGGGTGCAATGATAGTGTTGGGGATAGCAGCTATGGAATTTCAGTAGGAGAGATTGAGGGAAGAATTTCTGGAGAAGATTATTGCCGGAGCTCTGTCAGTAAGAGGTAAGTAGTTTATGTATTTCCTTAATTTGCTTAAGTTTAATAAAATTCTTCATCTACAATAGTGGTTTTCCCTTTGGGGTTTTTCCACGAACAATTTGTCAAAAAATATAGTGTTCATTATTGTGAATGTTTTCTTCTCTATTCCTGTGAGTTTTTTTTATTGGTGAAGTTGCAATTGTGTTATTTTTCAATATTTGCTAAGAATTAATTTTTCAGAGTCAAATAATCTATGTATTAGATAGGAGATTAATAATCAGTAATTGCAATAGAATTTTCACATGGTATCAGAGGTGATCTGAGGGCAGATAAGGCTCAACACAAGAAGGAAAGATCCTGCCTCTTCAGAATTAATATTATTTGTTTTCTTTTATCTTTTGAGATGGCCTCAACAGGTTTAAGAGATTAGGATAGATTGGATGGAGCCTCAAATTTTGGTGTCTGGAAAGCTAGAATTTCTTTCTTGCTGGAAGAAAATGGGATCAAGGAATATGTGACTAGTGTTGTACCTATACCTATAGATCCAACACAACTCTCAACATATAAGAAGGAAGATGCCAAGGTGAGGAGGCTAATTCTTGATGGTGTTAATGATCATATTGTTCCACATGTTGCAGAGTTAGATACTATGAAGAAGACGTGGGATGCCATTCTGAATTTGTACTAGAATGCTACCACTAACTGGAAGCTAATTCTTAGAGAAAAGTTGAGGAATACTTAGATGAACAAGGGAGAAGACATGACAAGTTACCTCACTAGACTTAGACTTGTCAAGGATGAGTTGGCAACTATTGGAGATAAACCAAATGATGACGAGCTAGTGCGGATAGCCCTAAGTGGGTTTACTAAGCAGTGGGATGTCTTTGTTCAAGTTATCAATGGATGAGACACCTTACCGAGTTGGGATCAACTCTGGAGTGACTTCACTCAGGAAGAGCTTAGACTTAGTCTTGTCAGTGGTACTAGTAGTAAGAGTCAAAAAAGTGAGGCAGAATAAGAGAACGTTGCCCTTGCATGAAAAGAGAAAGCGAAGAAGGGGTCAAGCAAAGGATCAAATTCACAAGGTGAGAAGAAGAAGGACTTGTCTAAAGTCGAGTGCTATGGCTGTCATGAGTTTGGCCACTATGTCAGTGATTTCCTACAAAGGAAGAAAGGAAAAAAGCAGATAGTAGCTTTAGCGAGTGCAGATGAGCTCTCTAGTAGAATGGAGGATGAGTTCACTTTCATAGCTTGTATGGCTAGCTCAACCTCACAGGGTGTTTGGTATATAGATAGTGGGGAATCATTTCATATGATAGGAGTTAGAGAGTACTTCTCCAGCTATAAGGAGGAGGACATCAGAATGTAGATTTCTATGGGGAACATGTCCAAACTCAATCCAGTTGGGAAAGGGACTGTTCTATTTCACAAGGGAGAATGGTAAGCGGATTCGCATTCATGATGTGTTGCATGTGCCAGGCTTGGGTATAAATTTGATTTTTGTATCTATCCTTCAGGATAAAGGTTACAATATACTCTTTAGAGTGGCAAGTGTGTTAATCAAGCACAAGGATTGGAAATCACCCACAGCTATTGGAGTTAGGATCAGCCGACTTTACAAGTTGCAGTTTGATACTCATAAGGCACTGATGAGCAACATTAATTGTAGAGATCAAGGAGAGCTATGGAATAGGAGAATGGGCCATATACATCATGGAGCACTTAAAATGCTTCATGAGATAGTGACAGGTGTTCTAGAGGTGAGCACAGAGCATGATGATGTATGTAAGGGATGTGTGTTGGGGAAGTTTGTGAAAGAAACTTTTCCAAGGAGTGACACTAGATCCAAGGGTGTTCTTGATCTAGTACATTTAGATATATGTGGACCAATGTTGATGAAGTCTCTTAGAGCATATGAGTACTTTGTTACTTTTATTGATGATTTCTCTAGGAAGACCTAGATATACTTCTTGAAGACCAAGGATGAGGTTTTCAGTCGCTTCCAAGAGTTCAAAGCTCTTGTGGAGAATTCGACAGGCATAAAGATAAAGGTTCTTCAGTCAAAAAATGGAGGTGAGTACAAGGGGAAAGAGTTCCAGGAGTTCTATACTAGGGAAAGAATCAAGAGAGAGTGGACTATTCCTTACAACCCACAGCAGAATGGGGTTGCTGAGAGGAAGAATCAGTCTATATCGGAGGCTGCAAGGGCTATGTTGTATGACTAGGATATGCCATGTCACTTATGGGTAGAGGCATGTAGTATAGTAGTGTACATACAAAATAGGGTTCCACATAAGGTATTGGGCAATATGACACTAGAGGAGGCATTCTCAGGGAAAAAGCTAGATGTTAGCCACTTCAGGATATTTGGGAGTTTGGCGTATTGTCACATTCCAGGTGCGACACGTTCCAAGTTAGATCAGACTACAGAGAGAAGGTACTTTGTGGGGTACAGTGAAACCTCAAAGGAATATTAGATATTTATTCTAGGGACTAGGAGGACTATAGTTAGGCATGATGTCAAGTTCATGGAGGACAAGGCATTCAAGAGGTCCAAATATTTGCTAGCAGGTGATCAGAGTGAGCAGTTAGTGGAAGCTCCAAGGATCATTCAACCAGATCAAGGACAACAAAGCTTGAGTATAGTTACTAGTACAAGCACAAGCTCAGGTGCTGAGAGTTCACAGAGTATGGAGTAGCAGATGTAGCAGATCCAAGAGATGCATCAGGGTGATATGGAGGTTGATACTTCATCCTCTACAGTTGGTAGCAGGAACCAACAATCACAAAGGGATACTTAGGAGTTTGTGGGATCTCCTAGGATGAGTAGTAGACAACAGAGACAACCGGCCAGGTATGATGACTATATGGCATTAGTTAGTCAGTTGTAGATAATGAGCCTTCTAACTATTAGGAGGCTGCACAGCAACAAGTGTGGAAAGATGCAATGGTTGAGGAGTATACCTCAATAGTGCAGAATGATGTATGGGAGGTTGTGCCGAGACTGATAGATAGGGCAGTGGTTGGATCATGCTGGATCTATAAGATCAAGCGCGATGTAGATGGTAGCATCGAGAAATACAAGGCAAGGTTTGTGGCCAAGGGGTTCTCTCAGAAGGAGGGAATTGACTATGAGGAGACATTTTCTCTAGTGGCCAAGTATAATTCTATACGAGCCATGATCTCTCTTGCAGCATAGATGGGATGGCAGATCTATTAGATGGATGTTAAGATGGCATTTCTTAATGGTGAATTGAAAAAGGAGGTATACATAGAACAACCAGAGGGCTTTGTGGCACAAAGCAGTACAACCTACATGTGCATATTGAAGAGAGCTTTGTACGAACTCAAGCAGGCTCCCAGGGCATGGTATGAGTGCATTGATAAATACTTGCAGGGTATGGGCTTCGTGAAGAGTGAAGTAGATGCTAACCTCTACTACTTGGTGGTTGGGGGTGAGGTTCTCAATCTTATTCTTTATGTGGATGACTTGTTTTTAATAGGTTCACTGGGGCTCATAGAGGAGTGCAAGAGGGACCTTGCAACAGAGTTTGAGATGAAGGATTTGGGGCTTATGCACTACTTTCTAGGCATGGAGGTATGGCAGACAGATGGAGAGATTTTACTTGGAAAAGGGAAATACTTCATCAAAATCTTGAGGAGGTTCAAGATGGAGGATTGCAGAGCCATGTCTACTCCTATGATCATGAATTGGAAGAAGGTAGACTCATTCAGAGAGAAGGATGTAGACCCCACCTTATATAGACAGTTGATTGGGTCTCTCATGTATTTGGTCAACACTAGACCAAATATATCCTTTGCAGTAAACTCTCTTAGTCAGTTCATGGTTGAGCCAAAGAGAGTGCATTAGATAACGACAAAGCATGTGTTGCAATATTTGCATGGTACAATCGAGTATGGGATCAGATATGCTTGAGGTGATGGTATCAAGTTGATAGGCTATACTGACATAGATTGGGTAGGCAGTACATCGGATAGGAAAAGCACTTTAGGGTGTTGCTTTAGCTTGGGATTAGGAGTTGTCTCTTGGTACATCAGGAAGTAGAAGTCTATGGCTTTGAGTTCTGGAGAGGCAGAATACATCGCAGCTAGCATGGCGACATGTGAGGCAATATGGCTTTAGAAGTTGTTGGTGTCCTTGTTTGATCAGAGGGTTGAGACTACAGTGATACACTATGAAAATTAGAGTTGCATTAATTTGTCTAAGAATCTAGTGTTTCATGATAGGTCTAAGCATATAGACATCATATATCATTTCATCAGAGATTGTGTACAGTGCGGGATTGTTCAGCTACAATATATACCTACAGATCAGCAGGTAGTAGACATTTTGACCAAGGCATTGGGGAAGGTGAAATTCATCTTCTTCAGAGATAGGTTGGGTGTCATGCAAAACACCTTCCTTGCTAAGAGCGAGTGTTAATTTATGTAGCTTGGATAGGTGTCTCCATTCCCAAGAAGTGTTATTTAATTATTTAATTATTTTCTAGAGACTTCTAGAAAGGGCCGGGTTGTCTAGATAATTATGTAATTAAATAATTGTTTCCTCTAGAGACTTCTAGAATCTAGTTAGTTAGGGTTGTTAGAGTCTATTTAATCTTAGCCATTGACTGAGATTAAATAATGGCCATTGGTTTTCCAATGAGAAAAGTATAAAAGGGGATCAATGGGCGTTTGGAGAACACACAAGTATAGAGTTGAGAAAGACTTGTAGTGATAGCAAGTAAATATGTAGTGAGGGCAAATAGTCTTGCAATGTTAGCAAGGGTGCAGTGATAGCATTGGGGATAGCAGCTGTGAAATTTTAGCAGGAGAAATTTAGGGAAGAATTTCTAGAGAAGATTATTGTCAGAGCTCTGCCAGTAAGAGGCAAGAAGTTTATGTATTTCCTTAATTTGTTGAAGTTTAATAAAATTCTTCATCTGCAGTAGTGGTTTTCCCTTCGGGGTTTTTCCATGGACAATTTGTCCAAAAATATTGTGTTCATTATTATGAATGTTTTCTTCTCTATTCCTATGAGTTTTTTTTATTGGTGAAGTTGCAATTGTGTTATTTTTTGATATGTACTGAGAATTAATTTTCTAGAGTCAAATAATCTATGTATTAGATAGGAGATTAATAATCAGTAATTGCAATAGAATTTTCACACTAACTACATATTTATCTATGTTCTCTCTCTCACGTCAAACACTTAGACTGCACCTCTGAATGGTTGCTCCCTCTTCCACTCTTCTCCTCTATAGATCTTTGTTGCTCACATCGTGATGAGAAATATGTCTCAGACTACCTAATGTTACACCTTTTCATGATTCTCTCTACTCTTCTCCTACTCCACATTCTCATTTCCCCTTCCTCCCCCCACATTCTCATTTTCTCCTTCTCCACCGCTTTGAGATTTGTCTCCCCATGATTCAAATCTTCTTCCTCATTCCTTATTCTCTCTCTCTCTCCCCCCTCTTTTCACCCATGCCATTTCTTGCATTCTTTTGTTTTCCTCCAAGCAAGCTTGAATGAGCAGTTATAGGGTCGTTATGGAAGACAAGGGTCTTTTTTTCATTTCATCTCTTCTACAAAGTTATTCTCCTCCTGTTATTCATCCAAGTGACTCAACTACAATTATTCCCTTCTCAAAATAGCACACCCTTGATCCCTATCTCTAATATCCTATTCACACATTTTTCATTATCATCTGTCTAGAAAGAGAAAATTTAAAAATGCATTTGTATTCCTGAATACCCCAATCACATCTATTCATGCCCTTCTATCTAACTTTTCTTCCTTTTCTCCTCTTCAAATGCCAACACTTCCTCTCCAAAGTAGCATGTGTCCCAATCAAGTAGGGATCACCCAATTTTTAATGGTTACAAGCCTTATTTTGTAAATAACTTCAATATTTCCCCCTATCCATACACTTGGGTTCCACACCTATTAATTGTATGAGCACCTATTTCATTTCATCCACATCATGCCCCTATTGACTGTGTAGCTCTACACAACATACCTGCACCATTCCCATTTAATTTGGGTTGTCTCTTGCCGTTAGAGGGAGTAGATGGCTGCATATTTATAACACCCTTATGTTTGTTGACCATGCCCATGTGAAAGGGGTCCTTCTGACCTGGATGTGACAACTTTACAAAGTTATGAAGATCTAAACAAATTTTTGAAATATTTATGATCTAAAAATATACAAACTAAAGAAAGAATATTATGAAGATCTCAACCATTTTTTGAACTATTTATGATCTCAAAATATACAACTAAAGAAAGAATTACAAAACTGACATAATAACTATAATCTTGCCAACCTAAAGCTTGCTACAGTCATGAATTATTCTAAATGGGAGGTGCTCAACTATCAATTTAGAAATCCTAGGTGTCAAAAATATCAAAATTTAATCTTCTTGAACACAAATTTTCTCTTGCTAAATTAAGCATCTGACATCTAACTATTTTCATCTACATAAAAAAAAATTCTTCTATAGTAGAAGAAGCCATCAACTTGTGAAATTTACTTGATTTCACCAATATTAATTCACTTGCAAAATCAGTAAAACAAAAAATTCATACGCATCTCATACAGTGAATGTAACTAAAAATTATAAGATTAATTATGTGGTCATTCAATTTGGGTAATATACCTTGGCCTTCTAGATTTCCTACCCCTTGTCTCTTCCTTCATGTCAATTGTAGATGTAAATATTTCTGCACAATTAATTCAACTAAGTTAGTTCATTGGATATCTAATTATGTTAACATATAGCAACATTATTCTTTAATATTTCAGCTACAGTAACAATTGTTGCAATGTCTGCAACAAGATAAACAAATAAATCAACATTTGATCAAGTAGAATAGTAAATAAGAATTCAACAGAGAGACTCTTTTCCAATAGATGATAACTAGAACAAAATTACAATAATTAGGTAGGAAATTGTGAGATCCCTACATTTTTTTTTGGTACAAATGAGGTGAAAAAGGGAAGAAAGGGTATATTTGTATGCATTGACACTAGTGAGAATACGTGGTAGACAAAGTAATATGAATAACTAAATACATTTCTAAATTTGACATAGCACATTTAATATCTAGATTTTTAAATTTTTGAAAGTTTTTAAAAGAATTTTACTTTAATTTTTCTATCATCATAGCACTTTTGAGCAAATAAATTGCCGCAAGAAAAGCCATTAAAACTAGAAAACAAAAATATTATGATCACTTCTAGTACTCATAACCTAAATTTTTCTTTATAAAAATTAAAATATAATGTTTGAAAAGAAAACAATCAATTTGATTTGTTGAAATTAAAAATATTAATCAATTTTTAGTTCCAGGAAGTAAAAATGCATAGAATGAAAAATATAACAACTTTTGAAGAGTTCAATTTTTAAAAAAAAATTAGCTAAATAATGCCTTAAAAATTAAGATAAAAAAGTTTATGGTCAACTTTCCTTAAAATCTACCCTTATCACTCAAAAAAATTCTGCCAATTATATTGTACAAGATTAATTTTGGACGTTTTGTTATATATTTTGCAAGTTTACTTTAACAATATACAAATATTTTTCAAATATGAAAAAAAGTTCAATGCTCCTTTATTAAAAACAAAGTTATTATTCACTAATTAAGAAACAAGCCTCGCCTATAGTTTCCTTGGCAGGAACTAATAATAATATCTAAACAATTTAATATTTTTAATGAAATTATAATATTATAAAATAAATAAGACAAATATGGTTTAATGAAATAATAATATTTATAAAGGGATTGGAGCGCAAAACCCTGCATCTCAAAAGAACTAATTTTACACTACAAATTGATGAAACTTTAAAAATTTATGAGGATCGCAGTTGCCAATTTATGAAATATTTATGATCTAAAATATAAAAACTAAAGAAAGAATATTATGAAGATCTCAGCCAATTTATGAATAATTGAATATGTTTCCAGATTTGATGGAGCACATCTAGTCCATTCAACAAACCCTTTACTTTGATATGATAAATATAGTCTTATTAATTTGAAAATTAGTTATATTTCATATTTATTTGTTTATTTATTTATCTTTTATTTTAATATAATTTTTTAAATTTTTTGAAAGTTTTTAAAAAGAATTTTACTTTAATTCTTCAATCAACAGAAATTGCCACAAGAAAATCCAATAAAATTGGAAAACACAAGTATTATGCTCACTAAAAGTATTAATCAATTTTTAATTCCACTGGAAGTAAAATTGCATAAAATGAAAAATATATAACAAATTTTGAAGAGTTCAAAATATTTCTTAAAAATTAGCTTTAAAAAAATGCCTTAAAAAATTGCAATAAAAAATTCTTTTGCTTCATCTTGAAAAGATTTGTTAGATTTAGAATTAGAGAATGCCTTCTTTTTCTTCTCCTTCTTCTCCTCCTTGGACTTCTTACCAGAAGACTTAGATCTCCTTAGAGACTTTGACTTTGACTTATTTTCTTTCTCTTTTGGTCTTCCACGAACATCAAGGGCTTCCTTGGTCATCTCAGAAGACTTTCTCTACATCTCTTTAGATAATAATGAAGCAACCACCTCATCCATTTTGAAAGTGGTTGTTGTGCTTCCAATAGCCATCACCTGGTGATCCCACAAGTCTAGTAAAGAACACAACAAGAGCATGCAATGGTCTTGTTCCTCAATCTTTTCTCCAATGGAACCCAATTGAGCAATCAACATGTTAAATGCATTCAGGTGACCTACTATGAATCCTCCATCTTTCATCTTTAGAGAATACATTTTCTTTCTCAATCTAACAACTTGTTTACCAGAGATTTAGCTTGATAAACATCTCCAAGTTTCTTTTGAAGGTGTTTTACAATCTTCTCTTCATGGACATTTAGGAAAATAAAATCAGCTAACCAAAGTCTTATAAGACCCTTGGCTTTCTAATCCAATAGATCCCAATCTACCTAGGATGTTGTAGCTAATTTGGTTTCAGATATAATAGCCCACAAATCTTTGTCTACAAGCATATTTTCAATTTTCATCTTCTAAAGTTTAAATTTTCTGCCATAAAATATCTCCATATCAATCCTTCTAGACGTTCTTTCCATCTCTTTCCTACAATAAGGTCACAAAATGAACTACAAAACTCCCACTGAAGAAAAGATCATCTCAAAAAACCCTTCTAACCCAACAAAGGAATCAAGGCTAGCCAAGCTCTAATACCAACTAAAAGGAAGTCAAGTGAGCAAAAATAACTTCCTACACTAATCTAAGAAGGGGGGAGTTACAAAAAAAATCTACGAACACCCTATATAGTTATAGAAAGAGAAAAAAATAAAAAAATATGATAGAACAACAAGTACACATAAACTAATAACACTAGATATATGTGAGGAAAACCCTTTCAGGTAAAAAACCCCACCCTACAAAATCATATTACTTTTGTATTACTTCAAATAAACATTACAATGCAACTTCAAGTACAAAGCTTCTTCAACAAGTGTTTCAAAACAAACACTTATTCTAGAGTGAATCTGGCAACACTTCATTACCTATAAACAAACTATGCATTCTACAATGTAAGGCATACAATATATAGAGATATGCAAGCTAAGAGAAGCATCTAGAAGAGGATGGGAGTCCAAATCCACATCGCACAATATCCCAGACTATACAGAGGATTTGGACACATATAGATTAATCCCTTACACCTCTTACAAGTGTCATAAGATTTGATTCTTCCTCCTCAAGCATGGACACCTAAAATATGCTAACAATAGTGTACGTTATATTCCTTACAACTATCATTAAATTTTTCATAAAATCTACCATAATATCTATCATAGATATTTCATCATTGACCAAAATATCTAATTCTCTTAGAGCTTTTCATAATCCAATTTGGGCGCCAACTTTCTCCATGCACAAAGATGCATTATTACACACCATAGAATATGTCATAAGTCAAACATTCTAAATTGGGGTTCCTATCTCCACTTTTGATGATTATGTGTCATCTAGTCACCTCCAACAGGGATGCTACCCAGCCAGTGGGCCCCAATTGATGACATGACAATATGGGTAATTAAATAATACAAATATATACAATAATAAATCAAAATTAATCATGTTAGGACTCTAAGATTGAGACACCTTAATTCTAATAGATACATTATTTTCTAAGGTTGTAGCAAATATATATACATAATTTTAAAAATACATTTTATACTCATCATCTAAATTATTTTTCTTTTTTTTCTCTTTTTTTCAATATTTATGATAGTACTTACCCTTGTATTTTCAAAACTTATCCTTAGAATTTTTAGGATATTTAGATCTATACCTTTCTCTCTTCCTTTTCCTTCTTTCCCTTCTCCTTTGGTGTTCCATAAATTGGTATGAACTCCTTAGTTGATTTAGAAACTTTTATCTATGTCTCATCTAAGAGTAATGATTCCACCACCTCATCCATCTTAATCTTAGAGATAATTTTCACCATGGTCATAAAAATATGGTCCCAAAAGTTTGGTAAAGAAAAAATTAACATCATGCAATGATCCTCCAACTCTACTCTAATAGAGTGCAAATAGGTCATAATAATATTGAATAAATTCATGTGCTTGGCTACAAAACCACCATCTTCTATCCTATCAATCTACAACTTTATCAAAAAATTTTTTACCAAGTATTTAGCTTGATGAATTTATCCTAACTTATTCCAAAGGGCTTGTGTGGAGGTTTATTTCTATATATTCAACGTAAAATATTATAAACAAAGACTAACAAGAATCTTTACTTTTCTATCTAATATATCTTAGTCAACTTGTTACATTATAATAGATTGTGATCCAAATATTGCAACATATAGATCTTCATCTAAAATAATATCCTCCACATGTTAAGCTTCCATAGATCAAAGTTAGTATTTATAAACTTCTCAAATTTTATCCTTGATGTGCCTATAACTTTTCCTATAATATGATTTCTTCTTGTGTAATCTCCCACTTAATATAAGATTAGTAAAAAAAACTAATATTTAGAATCTAAATTAATCAAGCTCTAATACTAAATGAAACATGAAGCAATGGTGTATGATATACTTCCTGCACAAATCTTGAAATGGAGGTATGTGAAAAAATAAATCTTATAATTATAAAAGATAAATAAGAAAATTATATAAAAATACATAAGTTTGCATGGGGAAATCCATTTTGAAAGGAAAAAACCCACACTCCAAAGCATGAACCTATTATATCATTAGAAAGAAATATGATACAACTATCCAAGTACATCCCCTTACATGAGTATCATTGACATGTACATTAGAGAAATTTTGATGCATAATAGTACTTGTAAATCAACCATATATAGCTCAAACCTAGTAACCTATTTTATATAATATACAATACAGTAAACCATAAAATTAAAACTCAATACCATTATAAAATACCACCCACAAATGTGACACATAAAATTGGTCAAATTGTAAATTCCCATACCATCAATATTTAATTATTCTAAAATTAGTAGATTCCATACACCCATCATAAGCTATCATCACTCATAATTGACTCCTAAAATAGGGGACTCCATTTTTCGATCAATAATATCCATGTGAATATACTCTTTTACTTGCCATAATACTAGTTAAGTTTCTTATAAAACTTTCCTTTAACCATGCTCTTACACATTATGAGAATCTATCGCAAGTAACTCCCATCTTATAATGTCATAATAACATTAGATTCTCTTACAACTTGTAAATAGAAACACAAACTGGGACACTCCATTTCTCTGAGGCCAAAAATAATTAATAAATACAAATAACTAATAAATGTAAATATTAAGATACAAAATAGAGGCACATTTTCAAATGTCTATCATCTCCAAGCTACACCTCCTTCTCCTACTACACAAGTAGTAGTCTCATCAATCCCCATTTCTCCCTAGAGGCCATCCAATATCCTCAAAGTTTGATAATCACAAGGGACCTAGATCTCTATTAACAATAGATACAATATATATAGGTTGAGTTCCAAAAAAGGAAATTAAAAATAAATAAAAACAAGATGATATACTAGCAATAAAGATGGTGAAAAATAAGATATTGACTTGTGCATGATGCCATGAATTTTACATATTTTACTCCTCTAGTAGATAAGCCTTAAGTATAAGTGCAAGATAGTGACTATCAAATGAAGGCAATAAGCATCAACATCAAGAATAGATAGAGGTGACCTCCTTCATGAGAGTGCAAAGCCAATTGACAATTTATTAATATAAATTGATAAAAAAAATCAAGGTGCACCAAGATAGAACATGTTGAATTGAAAATCAAGGCATTATAAATAAAAATTAAGGCACTAAATGGCCAATCTACTTCATTTATAGAGAAGACCATCAAATCTAAATATGTTAACGAAAAGCGGTTCTAGGATATTCAAGTGAATTTTATTGAAGGAAATATTAAGTTAGCCACAATAAATAACTAGATGGTCACTGAAAGAGACACTAAAAGTGCATTACTAAATAAATTAGAATAATTAAAGGTAAAATTGAACCAATAAATTGTATATGTAGGTTTTGAGGTTACAAAGAATGGTTCATCAAAGAAAAAGACATCCAATTAGCACTATGAACTAACAAAGCTACAAAATTGAGTAGACACCCCAACCTAACAACCATAAAAAATTATACAAGTTCCTTTAATCTTATGAAGGCCTTGAAAATATCCTATTAGGGAATATTTGAATACATTGTATCATCCTTTATATTGACTTTAAAATTAATGAAAATGGTGTAGATTTTAGATGAAATGAAAAAATATTGATGATAGTAGATGTTACCCTCTCTCCTAAAGTTAATAATGCTTGATCAAGTATAAAAGCTCAATGTAATTCATCCACAACCAAGTTATTCATAATGGGAATCATTAGTAAAATAAATACAACATAGAAACTCAATGACATTCTAGATAAGGAAAAACCTAACCAAGAATACAAGGTGTATTTGGATCTTATAGAATAAATAGTTTAGATTATGTGAAAGGAAGTAGAGGTGAAAAACGTGCTTCCTATACTAATCTATAAGGGTATGTATGTGCAAAAAAATTAACCTAAGTTGTAGTTAGAAAAAATAATAGATAAGAAATTATACCATAACACAAGGTTTACGTAGGGAAATCCCTTTGAAGAAGAAAAAACTCCACACTTTAAAAGAAAGACTAATTGAATTGTCTAGCAATAGTGATTACAATACAATATGATGGACACATCTGTATAACAATATCACCAAGGTTAAAATTGGAGTAATTTCAAAAGCATACTAGTTACCATTGTAGTGTTGAAAATTCCACACCCTTGCAGTTTTTCACTACATCACATCCTCTGTTTAGTTCTTTGATATAAAATGTTTTAATTACAAAATGATAACACTAAGACCTCATAATTTTGGAAATTTTGTGATGTTATTTTCTTTTTGAGTTTTATTTTTTTTAATGGAATCTCTATGCACGAATGTTCAAGCAACA
The DNA here is from genome assembly GCA_007258455.2 of Sequoia sempervirens. Lineage (NCBI taxonomy): Eukaryota > Viridiplantae > Streptophyta > Pinopsida > Cupressales > Cupressaceae > Sequoia > Sequoia sempervirens. Next base: position 27,111 of record VDFB02069960.1, on the reverse strand, counting down.
TGTTGGCATCCTACAAAAATTCACAATTCCAATGTTTGTTAGAGTATTACCTTACCATAGATATTTTTGAAGTAATACTCCTATGTGTAGTCACACTAAGAAAAATACTTCCAACTTGCTATTTTTAAAGAGGGAAATTGATTTTTTATTTTCATGATCCATCAATATTTTTTTGGATGAATAGGCATTAATATCTATATTAAAGAAAAGATAAATATACACATATTCAAAAAAAAAAAGTGGGTTGTAAGAAGGTTCACTCCGAGAGTCACATGGGAAAATCCCAAAAAACCAAAGTTACATAGGAAAGGCCTATAAATTAGGAAACATTACAAAAATAACAAATAAAATAGGCCATTAAGCTACCATAGAAGTGCCAACAAAGGGTGGAAGGTCCCTACCATCTTGTTTTTCCCATACAACAATGAGGGACCTCTAGAGTGATGTCAGGAGGATCCAAACCATCATCATCTTTCTCAGTTTCTTTATCTTTATCTTCATGATGAGGTTAAATTTCCAAGTCTAACCATGGGAGCCACTTAGAAGTATCAGTGGACCAGCCAAAACTGCTTCCATGAGTGTCACCAGAAAGCTACCTAGAAGCTTCATTTCCACCCCCCACTACTCCTCCATAAGGCCACTTAGGCCAGCTCATGAAGGAGGAGATGGTGATCACCTATGAGGGTGAGAGCTACAATGAGGAGGAACCTGGAAATGGGGGAAAAAATCATTGGTTGAGCCACTTTTCCATTGGCCTCATGAAGGTGACCAGCCCTAAGAGGAAGTGGGAGAGGAAGGCACACGAGCCACAATGTAAGGGGAATTTCCCTAGTGGTCTAGAAGCTCATAAAGGTGAGAAAATTCAAGCACAACTTTGTTTGCTTGCACTTGAATATGTAAAGAACATTAGAGAAAATAATAGATTTAGAATATAAAGAAACAAATTTATCAATCTAGCTATGAGAAAATATCTACGAAATTCTATCTTTCCATATACTAAAAATAATTTATGCCTTGAAAGTCTACCAAATATGAGTATACTTTATGGGGAGCCTGGGAGAGTTCCCTGGCAAAACCATATGCTAGGAGAAAGGCTTTAGCCAAAATGGTCGAAATATGTCATGAATCAAATTCCATAACTGCTAAGCTTTGGTATAAAGCTTGAAGAGATGCTTAAACGACTCAACCTACCCACAAAATGGGTAAGGAGGGTCCTAGACCCCCAAGTGAGAAAGTTGAGACCCCAATAGTAAGTATTGGAAAATAATACACCAAGAAAAGTGGGAAAAATTTGGATCAACACTTATAGACCATGTATCAGAAAGTATTTTTCATCAAATAGATATCAAATTAGAGGTTCTATCTCTAGTTCAAGATGTCAATCATGGGAAAATGAGGTGAAATTCATTGATAACCAAGTTGAGGCTTGTAATTTCTAAAAGGAGTGTCTAGATACCATTTCTAGTATTTCCATTAAGGCTTGGTGGAATGTATACCCACCTTATGAAGCATATCAAATGGAATTACACTCACTAGGCTGCTATAAGTTTCATGATCATGGTTTTTAAAAATAAACTGGGCACAAAAAGCTTCCCATGAGAAAATATTGATGGTGGGTCTATGAAATAAATCTTGATGGGTTTGGATACCCTTCCTATGGAATCTGAGGGCCTTAAGCCAAGGAAGCTTGGCCAACAACAAACTTGCATAGGAAAAATAGGGAGACCACAAAATATTCTAGTAATTAAATGTGAGCCCATCATGAAATCCAGTCCTAGACTAGCAAAGCCAAGGCTTGACTACCTCCTAGGTATTCCAAATGTTATTGGAAACAAAAGTACCCAAAACCTAAAATGGATCCCTCATAAAAAAGAAGGGTTTGAAAGCCAGTTCCCTTCCAAGAATGTCCGTGGGCAAGATAACCCATTTCAATACAATACTTGAGGAGGACTTTCTAGGCCTCATTGCCAATAAGAGTTTTGATAATCCATTAGACACAAAGAGAAATCCTTTGCTGCTGAGTGGAAAGAAGGCCAAGCCCACCATAATCTCTTAGGAGGTAATAATACTCCTAGGCAACACAGTGAAAGCCTTGATAAGTCTTAAGATAGGCCCAAAGAAAATATCTGAGCAATTTTTTTAGCTTAGCATAAGAGACCTTGGAAGGGGCCCATCATGAGGAGTAATACACATGAGTCGCTACTAATATTTTGGAGCACAACTGAAATTTACTAGCCAAAGAGAGTAGCTTGGTAGCCCATAAAGCTAATATTTTCTCAATCTGAGATAGAACCACTTGTTAGAGATCACTAGAAGAGGCTTGGAAGGTGAAAGGGATGCCAAGAAATGAAAATATTTTACCGAGAGCAACCCACTTCCACCCATATTGTTGAATATAGAGAGGACTATGAAGAACAAATGTGTAATAACTTATGAAAAGCAACAATAGGATCAAGAGACTAAACATAGCACAAAAGAGAGAGACAAGATGAGAGAATATGAATATTGTATTCTCAATATGCATGAAGATGCATAATGAAGATAGACTATGAATATGGAAAATGACAAGCATGTACACGACTTGCTTATAAAGAAAAGCTAGGACACAATGAAGGACCATGACTGAGACAAGTGTCCCAATCATGTGTAGGGTAGGTAGAGAAAAATATTAGATAATTCCATGAAAGGTGGATCACCCACCAAAGGTGGAATTATCATGCCACGAAAAGTGGAGATAAAGAGGTGATAACTAGATAACACCACAAAGAGTGGAATTTCTCCTACACACACTACCCTAATTGTCCAACTCATATCTCTTAATGTATGCACAAACCTAGATGCAAGATGCAAATAATTATGTGTCACAAGTGCACCTATAATTATATGCATTCCCTAAGTAAGCTTAAGTAAAGTGTAATAATTAAAATACTTATTTACACCAACACCCCCCCTTAAGTGAAACTAAGGGAATGAAGACTCAAGCTAACCATGCAAGATAAGATGCAAGATGGGTCCCGACAACTGAGCCATGTTAGGTACCCATGTACAAATGCAATGAAATCGCACACAAGGAGAGTAAAGATAGAAAAACCCAGTGGGAAAAAACTACCCCCCAAAAGAGAGATGAGATACAAAAGCTTATGAACATGGCATGAGAAGGGAAAAACCCCATGTGAGGAAAAATTCCCCCCCATACAAGAGAAGAAGAGAGAAAAAGTAGCCTCCCATCAATGTACAATGTTCACCCATATAAGATGCTCAAGAAGGAATGAAGAAGATGCTCCAAAAATGTTGAACAATGTTCCTCCCCTTAGGAAGAAAAAATACCAAAGGAACATGAATGAAGTCTCCCAAATCCATAAGTGAAGGAGGAAGAACCTTCAAACTGTAACCTAGGTCTTTGAAATGTACTCAAATTTCCTTGTGTTGATGCTGAAAGATGCCTTTCCCAAACTATGTGAAGCTGCAATGGCAAGTGCAAAGGTCACAGTGTAGTCACTTCCTAGAACCTATGAGAACCCCTTTCCAACAACACTCTTATCCAATAAAAAAGACAACTCAAGATCTAGCAAGGATGAAGGTAGAACATACTCCAAAGACGATGTCTCCTCAAGAGAGAAAGTGGCCTCGTCCAATTGTTGTACATATCCATCCACAATCACATCAACCTCAAAAGAATGATCATGTAGAGGAGGGTCAGAGTGTTCCCTCACAACAACTGAAGAAGGATCACCTTCACCAAAGAGAAGATGTAAGTAATCAAATGTGTCTCCCAAATCTACAATGTAGGATTCCACAAACAAGTTGCCAATGTCTGTCAAGTAGTCATCCCATGAAACTGTTGTTGGAAGACAAGGTATGCACTGTTGCACTGAATCACAAGGAACTAAAACTGTTAGAACACAAGTATGATCAGTCAATGTAGGAGATGGAATATTAGCAATAGGCTCAAGAACCTCAGGAGTAGTGAGCACTCCAAGATTCAAGTAACCAAACTCATTCTCCTCAAGTGTGTTAACACTAGGGTGAACTAAATCATCAATAGGAGAAAAATATGAGAAGGTGTAGAACTGAGAATGATGATCAACCTTCCCAACTGCAACAAGAGCCCTACTATGCAAATCCTGAACAATGACAAAATCTGGTGTGAACTCTACACTATTTCCTGTACCACTATGTGTAATATGATATAGGGAAAGGATGTTCCTTGACAAAGTAGGCACACATAGAACATCATTAAATGTTCCAACTTTAGTGTCAATAGACCCCTTGCCACAAACTACCAAAGAAGTGTTGCTGGCCATCAAAATGGGTGGTGATGAACAAGAATCAAATGAAGAGAACATATCGTTGGAAGAAGTCATATGATGTGAAGCTCTTGAATCAAGGATCCACCTATCAGAATTGGAATTTGCAAATGTAAGAAATGTTTTCCCCTTATGTTTCTCATGTTGAGATGATGTAGATGAAGGAGATGAGCTTGATGTTGTTTCCATGAGAGTTGTTCATTTTCCCTTAGAAGAAGAAGTAGAAGGATATGAGTCCTTCTCCTAATATGCATTAGGAAAGTTGATGTTGTTCTTCTTGAGGATTTTTTTCAGCTCATCAATTTGCTTAACATGACAATGATGCTACTCATGGCCAATCTTTTTGTAATATATGCACATGTTGGTTTCTCCCCCTTGCTTGAATAATTGTACTTCTTTGAAGAAGATGAAGTTGAGTTTTGTTGTGGAGGAGTGGATTGTTTGTTCTCTCCTTGTGGCTTTGGCGAAGATTACTTTTGGCCTTTCTCTTTGCCTTGCTTGTTGTTTCCATGATTTAACACCAATGCTTTTGAAGTTGAAGACTTGAGAATGCCCATTTTTATGAACTTATTTTTCTCAAGAATCAAAAGATCTATGAGAGCCTCAAAATATGGTGATTTGACATTGCTAATTATCAATTGTTGAGTTTGAAAACTTGAAACAAAGGATGCATACTCAACTGGAAGCTTGTTCGACAAGTTGAAGACCAATTGATCATCCTCTTTTCCAATACCACAATCCTTTAGTTGTTCTCTTACCTCATTTTCCTTAGTGACATAATCCTGAATGGTGTCAAAATCCTTGGGTCAAGGCTTAGGATATCATGTTCAAGCTTGTACCCCTTAACCTTATCAACCTTACCATACAAATTAGCAAGCTTATCCCAAGCTTCCTTGGCTATAGTACATTTATCAACATGGAAAATGAGATCATCTGAAATGAAATTTCTAAGTGTACCTAATGCCATAGAAGTTTTAGTGAGCCAATCCATATATGTAGTTGGGTTTGCCTTAGGATCTGAAGGTGTAGTTATGGTTCCATCAATGTAGTAAATTAAATCTTCTTCCATTAGTTTACTCCATGCATGTACTTTCCATGTAGCATAATTTTGTGCAGTTAAGAGTGGAACCTTAGATGAACCCATGATGGAATGAAAGATCACAAGAGAGAAAATAGGCACAATCACACAAGAGACACCCCCTACCAAATTCACTCAATCAAGGAACCCCTCTCAAAAAGATGATTTTGGCACTTTATAATGTCGTGTATGTACAATAGGCCATTTGCAACTTGGCTAAGTGAACCTATGATTTATGATTTACAACTTACCAAAATTAGGCTAAGAACATACTGGAACAATGAAGCAAAGACCTAAATTCAGATCTATGCAATATAAGTGCCAAATAGGCCAAAAAATACCATATGTTGAAAGTACAAAATATACTCAAGATCACTTCAAAATGATTACATATTATAGAAGTAGACAAAAATTCATGCACTTTAAAAAAAATGACACTTGAAAAGGAGTTTGTATGTGCTTGAACAGAGCCGTGGAAGTTGCAAAAATAAGGATTAGATAGGTACAAAGTTGAGAAACTAAAAATTCTAGAAAATCTATCCATAAAAATTAGAAAACAAGTACTCAAATATGAAGTACATGAAAAATTATCCCAAATAAAAAAAATTCTTAGAAAAAAGGAGCTAAAATGAGCAAGATATGGGCATTTGAAATTGGACTACAAAATCAAAAACTCCATTGGTGAGGAGGGAATTTTTTTTAGAAAATGATGATGTCATCCTTCATGAGCTTAAATTTGACATTAAATGATTGTCATCCAATGCAGCTGATTAAATTTGATGACTTTTTTCCCATCATATCAAAAAGTGCTCCTTGCTAGGAAATTGATAGAATATTCCTCTAGTTCTGCCACCAATGGAATATCTCGAATACCAGAATCTTCTTTTATTAGTGCCATGTTTCTGAGGAATGGCCGCCATTTAATTTTTTGCTTGCCAATTTTTTTATTTTGATGTTGGTCTTTTATATAATCCAGTCGCTTAAAATGTTTGATTGCCTATCGATGTTGGGGGGTGTGGGGAGGATTAGGCCATTCTCGGCATGCCACATGGATGTTGGTAGGGGGCCTACACAGAGCAGTACATCTATGTACTGCATACTTAAAAAAACATTTTTTTTTCTATTTTGATTTATAAAAAAAAAAATAATACAATGTTTTTTTTGTTTTGTTTTTTTTCTAAAAATCTTTACAAATACAATCAATCTCCAAAAATAAAGTGATTTTTCTTAAAAATTCACAGAAAAGAAAAAATCAGAAAACCCCAAATACAATTTTTATGGCGGTTTTAAATTTCTCCAAAAAAATTTCAATAAAAATCTAACAAATAAATAGATATTTTTTTGCTAGAAAATAATTTATTCAGAACTATAGAAAAATTCAAAAAATTCAAAAAATACCCAAATAGGCAAAAAAATTTGATCTAGAGCTCCTGGTGTGATATTTTGACAAAATGAAAGGCTATCTTGATTGAAAAAAGCCTTTTCAATCCAAATTTGAGGTCAGATTTGGTCTAGGATGCACCAAAATGTTGTTACTCCTCAAATTTTCCTCTTGAGCACCTTCACACAAACTAAGATCTCCCACCAATGGCTATCCAAAGAACCCCCAACCGCTCTCATACCATGTAAGAACTTATGAAAAGAAACAATAGGATCAAGAGACTAAACATAGCACAAAAGAGAGACAATGTGAGAGAATATGAATATTTTATTCTCAATATGCATGAAGATAGACAATGAAGATAGACTATGAAGATGGACAATTACAAGCATGCACAAGGCTCGCTTATAAAGACAAGCTAGGACACAATGAAGGGCCATGAATGAGACAATTGTCCCAATCATGTGTAGGATAGGTAGAGAGAAATATTAGATAATTCCATGAAAGGTGGATCACCCACCAAACATGGAATTATCATGCCACAAAAAGTGGAGATAAAAAGGTGATAACTAGATCACACCACAAAGAGTGGAATTTCTCATACACACTTCCCTAAGTTTCCAAATCATATCTCTCAATGTATGCACAAACCTAGATGCAAGATGCAAATAACTAGGTGTCACAAGTGCAACCTATAATGATATGCATTCCCTAAGTAAGCTTAAGTAAAGTGTAATAAGTAAAATACTTATTTACACCAACAAAATTGTCTATAAAACAAGGTTTTGTGCCACTGAATGGTAGAAATAGATTAGCTTTAACATTACTTTCTTCTTCCAGTAAAGTAGGGAAGGAATCATCAACAAAGTGGCCATTGACTAGTTGAGCTAGCGAATTCAATAAGGAGATCCCTTGAACAAGCCCGTAGGAAACAAAATGAGCAAGAATATAGCCAAATCCCTCAACAACTAACACATAAAGTGAGGGGGAAAGAAGGCAACCTTGATGAATGGAGTGGAACAAACCAAAGGATTGGGACTGGAAGCCATTAATGGTGATGCAAGTTGAAGCTTTGGAGAGAAACATTTTCATAAACTAGATGAAATTTGGGCCAAATTCCAATGCCAAAATCATAGGTAAAATGAAGGGCCATTCTATGTGACAATAAGCTTTGGAAAAATAAATTTTGAGAAAAAATTTCCTTTTGATTAAAGCATCTCACCCATTTTATGCCTTCCTAGACAATAATTATGTTATCTAAGATGAACTTGGATTTAATAAAACTAGTTTGTTCAGGGTGCACAATCTGAGATAAAAGATGGTAGATTTTGAAAGCAATGGCTTTAACAATGATTTTGTGGGAAACATTGAGGAGTTTGATGGGTCACTAGTTACAAATATCCTCAGGATCACCAGTTTTAGGTATGAATTTTATATTTCCTTTGTTGATAAAATTACCTAGGGAATTAGAATGAAAAGCTTCAAGATAAATTCTATGTAGATCCTTCTCCACATAATCCCAAAGGGCCTTGTAGAAC
>VDFB02069960.1:0-18707 GCA_007258455.2 Sequoia sempervirens | reverse complement strand
CTTGGAAAAAAATTACAAAAAAATATGTGTCACATCTGGACATGAGTCATTTACTTATATCTAAAATCTTATTAACTTTTTTATCATTTTATTACGGTTACGGTGGTCAGATAGACACCTACTTTTTTTTTCCTAAAATTTAAGTACTACTGCATTGAAATTTCAAATTTTCACCAAATAGATTTTGTTTTTCTTAAAATAAACCTAGTAGTTTAGAAACTACATTCAATTTTCCATAGATTCTATTCTTACATATTTTTGAAATAATATAGATAACTTATTCAAATTTTTACATCAAGTTGCCTAACTCTAATTTTTTTGAATTTTCATTGCCACTTTAAAAGGGCCTATTTTTTCCATGATGATCCTGCACATACCCATGAAACTGAAATAGCAAAGGGTTGACATGCAAAACCCAACTTAAAATCATAATGAAAAACCTTTCCCTGAGAACAAATCTCGCCTAGAAATAAGCTAGATGGTCATCATTATAAATACACTTTAGAGTAAGAGGTGGAAATTCAAAAGAATCCTACTTAGATCTCTCAGCCACTCCCATGTTGGCAACCCCATCAACCATCATGTTCGCTTCACAAAAAACATGCAGTGTGATTTTGATCTCCTCAAAAGAGTTAATAATAGATATCAAGTCATTAATAAAATTGGTAATTGACCATGAAGGAGGAAATTTCATCATGAGACAATTAATCACATTAAGAGAGTCCTCCTCTAGCCATAGTTTAGAAACACCTTTTTTCTTAGCCAAAACTAATCCATGATAAGTTGTTGCAACCTCCGCATTAAAAAAACAATTGTACAGTAGAAAATCATATTCAATCAGTTATGTCTTATTTCACTTGCACACTTATCTGAAAGACATAGGGTATTCACCATACATTTCCCTTGACAAAGCAAACATGTGATTTCATTTATTTTTACTGTATATAGTAGAAGTGAAATTGTTGTTACATAATGATGCACTGAGAAAATAATATATTCAAAAAAATGCAAAGAAAATGTTTGAAATTTAACATGCAACCTACTATGTTGTGCTGAAAGGAATCAAGATTAACCGGGACAAGAAATAAAAATAAGATTTTGATGATTTTACTCAAAAGTGAATAGGATATGAAAAGTGTGGACTATGATGGTGCTGAAATTGAAAACCCTGATTCTAATGACATTGTTGTTTTATGTCACTAGAGATAAAGAGCACATACAATTTTATATACATAGAAAATGAAGATTTGAAACTAGTAAAATGAAAAATGTAAACACTGTAAGATTTTTCCTTAAACAATAATTTGCATACTCACTTACAAAAATAGGTGAAGCATTTTACTCAAACTCTATTTTCTTTAATAGAATATTTAGAAGTAGAAGAATATATACACTGTTTCATATAAAATAAGGAATGTTTCATAGAATATATGTTTACAATGTAGGAACTTCCTTTGTGAGATATTTGGAAACTTCTATACACAAGTTCTATGTCAGAGAAAAAACAAACAGAAGTGTTTTACACCGGCTCAAGGTACAATCATAAATTAATGCATGTTGATTATTTTAGATGGAGATTGGAGTAAATGTAGAGCCTGAGCATTCAACTAGAAAAAGAAGAAGATATGTACATAGACGTGTCCCTAAAACTACAAAAGAAAAAATTCAAATGAGTGATTGTACAAAGGCAAACAAATTTATGATTTTATCTTAGAATGTACAAACTTTCTCTATCAGATATTAAAGAAGTTAGGTTGGATCAAAACCTGGATAAGCATATTTATGATTTTATCTTTAGAATGTAGGAACTTCCTTTGTTGGATGTTTGGAAATTCCTACACTCAGGTTCTTCTCCTAAGAAAAAACACCCGTAAGTGTTTTAGACTAGCTCAAGGTACAATCCAACCTAGTTATGACACCGATAGCAATCCAATTTTTCTTGAACCATCCATACCCAAACATTGCATCACAGTCAATTCTTCTTGCACATAAAAATGCTACATATTAACCCCTTCTAAATAAAACTCAAAATACCATGAAATAATGAGTCCCCTATATTAGTAAGTAGGAAGTCTATAGGGCATAGTTTGATTTTATACAAGGATGCTCATGAAAGGAATCTTCAAGTGATAGTGAGTGAGTTGTTTGGGATTGTAGCTAATGGTGCAATATACAGTCTTAAAGGTAGTTAGAAAAGTAGTAAATGTGTAAGAAAATCATATTGTACACAACAAACAATTCACAATGTTATCTTGCATAATGCCTTAAGTTTGAAGACAAAAAACTCATTGTGTCTTGATGAAAGTACTGACCTTAATGGTTAATTGCTAGAAACCATGATTTTAAAACATGCTATTGTACTTATGGAGGCAACATTTTAAGGAAGGGGGTGAGTGGTGGTTTGGAACAATGGCAAGTATGAAGGAGCTACTTTATATGAATACTATGCAGTCTAGCTTAAGAAAACATTCTTATAAGAGATTGAAGACTTGGATTATGGAACTCAAGGGTTACCATGATAAAGATTAAAGCAAAGGCTGGCATCTATTTAAAAGCCACTATCATGAAGATATTAAAGATGTCAAATGCAAAGCCATAGCATTTGGAGTAATGAAAACAGTGTGAAAGAGGATGGTGTGCTAGGGTGGATTTAGGAGATCTCCACATTATCTAAACACAGGAAAATACATCATTTATTTATTTTTTTAAATTAAAAGAAATTATTCTAAAACCTATATAGGACACATTGATACTTCAAAAGCATCTAATTTATTTTTTAAAATTAAAATAAGTCATCCTAAACCATATATAGGATACATTGATACTTCAAAAGCATATGAAGGAATTTGAGATTATGCAAACATATGTCAATTAAATACTTGGATTAAAAATAGTAGCACAAACATTGTAACCCTTGTTGATTAGAGCAAGAATGAGATAAACAATAATGAATCCTATGTATCCTATCATGCACATCTCCTTACCATTCTCTATCATTCTTTACTGAAACAATTCTCCATTTTATTAGATGTTTATTAAAATGAAAATTCCATTATGGCGGGCTATGCCTGAAAATAAGATTTTGACAAATTTTTTAGATTATGTTTATTAGATTTTTAGAGTATTTTTGTGGGCTATATTCAAATTATTTATTCAAATGGATTGTGACTAACATGATTTGTTGCATCTAGTGTTGTAAATTGTAATGATGCCACGATTACCATACTACCACTGTCTCTTATTATACCCGTTGTGGTATGGTAGTGTTTTTCCCTTCCCTTATATCTTTTACCACACTACCACCTTGCTCAAGGATTCTTGTTGTGGGGTTGTGGTGTATACCGCTTTATGACATATGTTGCTCACCTTTCGATGGTATAGCGGTGTATACTTTTGATCATTACTTGAAGAGTTTCAATGGGACAATCTTATTTCTCTTACTGATATTCAATGTCTCATCAACATTAGATCTTATGTTCCTATGATATTGGTTTCCAGTGTAGATGAGACAAGTTAATATCTCTTGTCGATATGCCATTGTCTCATCGATATTTTCCTTCAACAGTATTTCTTTATATATCGGTGTAACTCTACCATGTTGGGAAGACTCATGATTATTGTTGCGGTATGTCAGTGTTTTTCTCTTCCCTTCTATTGTTTACAATGCTACCACATTGCTCAAGGATTCTTGTTGCAGGGTTGCGGTGTATATTGCTCTACTGCATATGTTGCTCACCTTGCCAGCGATATAGCGGTGTATGATTTTGATCATTACTTGAGGAGTGTTGATGAGACAATCTTATTTGTGTTACTGATATCTCAATGTCTCATCAACATTACTTCATTATATCCAAGAGTTGTGTTTCACCTAGCACTTGTAGATATACCTTTTCGATGTGACATAAGTGATTCTCTCCTTGAAATGCCCATATCTTGTTGACATTTCACTGTTTTACATCATCGATGAGACATATAAAAAAGTCTCTTTAACATAGGGGTATCCAAACTAGCACTAAACCAGAAGCTAAACTCAAAGCTAAAGTCAAAGCTAAAAAGTGGTGCTAAAATCAAAGCTAAACATGAAGCAAATGTGGCACTAATAGTGGTGCCACACTTGAAGCTAATATTGGCGCTAAAGGTGGTGCTAATGTTGGCACAAAGGAGCACCAAAATTAGCACTGAATTGTCCTAATTAGGGAAAATAAATGCCAAAAATAGTGCCATCTCGATAAATAGCACAAACATTTTCAAAAAATTGGCAAAAAATACATTAAAACAGTGGGTGTAAGAAAAAAATAGAGCAAAAAATGGAGCAAATCACAGGGATTTGTTGTAGTGCAAGTAAATACCAACATATCAACCATGTTTCTTGCTTCTTTGTTGAACATAGGTGATCCCAAGGATGAGGCAAATGTACTATGTAGGAAGCTAATCTATAGTTAGTTTTTAGGGGCCTTGAGGACATACTAGAAAATGTGGAGGATGGACATGACATTTTTCTCACAAGAGATTACTACATGAATAGTAGAGGGGGGCATGCTTTGGGATGATTTTCGCTCATTTTTTGTGACCACCCAAGTAAGTTGTAAGGGAATAGGAGTGGGGTGATGTATGGGATGTTGCAAGTATGAGAAAGTTTGGTGGTGTTTTCATTAATGTTTTCATTGATGTTAACACAGTTCAGTATGTTGCAAATTGTGCATGTATAGTTGAGATGTTGTGAGCACATGGAGCTATCCTTATGATGTTGCAAATTTGCTGAAATGATGAGTTTCCAAGTGCTTTTGAGAAAATTAATAAAGATGAAGTTGAAGTTATGTATGAGTTTAGAATGTGCTCTAGTATGTGCTCCATGTTTCTTTTGTGTTGATCCTATGCTTGTACGAATCTAAAGGATTGTTGTTGATTATCTGATGGTAATATCTACTAGTTTGTAGCTTCTGGTTTGATGGAATGTGAAAGTTGAGTTCACCGATGTGTGAACTATTTTGGAAGAGTTGGTTATCTATGGACTAGGAGAAATATTTCTACTCTGTAGTCTTCTACTATTTTGTTTCCAGTCTTGCAGATCTAGAATATGTCTTGTAATGGTGTTCTTTGGGTTCTAGAAAAAGTGTTTGTGGTTTGGTGATCCAAAAGTTGAGTTTCAAAGTTGTTGTATGTGTTTGGACGGTCTAGATGGATTGATGGAAGGGGTTATGTGTTTGAAGGTTGTTATAATTGTCGTGGATGTACCTAAAGGAACCTGAGAAGTGTTCTCATGCATAATGATGCATGTTGCATCATCCACATGTTATCTTCTTGCTAGGAAGCGTGTACTTCAATGTTCATTTGTGTTTTCATTAAGTTTGTCTAACCTAGTGTTTACACTTCATATGAAGAATTAAAATTTAATTAAGGAAGCATGTGTTTGATTCAAGACATTATTTTTGGTCTTGGTTAAGTGTTTAATTGGTCCACTCTCATTCCTTTCCACCATGGGCATGTTGAGTTGTTGACCTAATTTGAATTTATGAAATGAACAGTATTTGGCCAACCTTGGAGAAATTTTCTAAGGTTCAAGATGGTATAAATGCAAGTCAAAGATGTGGAGGATTAAAATATACACAAGTAAAAATGTAAGCCACAAGTGAAGAGCAAAAGTGTGTGAAAGTGAGTTGAGGCAGTACTACATCATTGCATTAGATTCTTGAAAGTAGTGAGTTGAAGGTTTTTGCAGTCGTCTATTCAAGGCTATGAATGTGTGTAAACTATTGAGGTGGATATTTTTGTTATCTTTTGTATCTATAGGCAATGAGCCTTCCTATTGGACAATGACTCCTTTTTATTGATAGTGAGCTTGTGTATTTGGCCAATGAGCCTTTTGTATGCACTTTCGCTATCACTTTATATTATGAGTTAATCATCACTGTGGTTTTTCCCTGATTGGGTTTTCCACATAAAATTTGGTGCTCTTTGTGTTGATTTTTCTTTTTGTTATCTACATTTCATGTTCATACTTAATACAAATACAGTGTGATTGGGAAGTTAATAAGTGTTTGAAGTTTTGTGTTTAAATTTGGTGACAATTGATTCACCCCCTCTAATTTTTCCTACGCCTTTTAGCAATTGGTATTAGAGATTTGGTTCCTTGGTGTAGAGTTTAACCACTTAAGGAAGATCCGATGACACATAAGTTTGTGATCCCTATGTTTGATGGATATGATTACAGTGAATGGAAAGTGCAGATGGGAGGATATATATTATCTCTCTTGGTTACAAGACCTAGAAGGCTATTGAGATGAAATATGTTGGTCCAATAATTGGTCCTTCTACTATAGATGAGGTTTCTGCTTATGAGGAGAATGAAAAGTGAGGTATGCTATCTTTAATGCTCTATCTAAAACTAAGAAAACTAAGGTTCTTTCTTTGGACATTGCAAATGAAGTTTGGAAGAAGTTAGAAGAACTGTATGAAGGAAATGAAAGAGTAAAATTGACAAAGTAGCTAATGGCAAAGCATAGATATGGGAATTTGAAAATAGAAGAAGAGGAAGATTTTGCAAGCTATTTCTAGAGGGTTCAACTTATAGAAAATGAAGTTAAGAATCAAGGGGGAAAGTTGACTGATGAAGATATAATTGACAAGATTTTAATAACCCTACCTCAGTGTTATAGTGATAAGATCTTAGTTATTGAAGAGATGTATGATCCTAAGAAGAATACAAAAGAATATTTATTTGGCACCTTGACAACATTTGAGATGAGAAAGTTTGGAAAGGAGAAATAGACATAAACTACATTTAAAGCAATAAAGACTGAGGATGATCTAGATAGTGATGGTTCTAATGAGTTGGAAGAAAATTTTACCAGAAAGTTAAAGAAAGGTATCAGTAAGTATAGAGGCAAGTTTCCCTTTAAATGTTTCAATTGTGGTAATATTGGTCATTATGCTTCAATATGTCCAAATTGAGTTGTACATAAGAAGAACAGGGATTATAAAGATAAGGATAGAAAGGATAAGAAATATAAGAAGCTATATTATGTTAAAGAAGAAGCTGGAATCTCTGATGATGAATCCGATTATGAGGGCGATGATAGTGAATGCCTATTTTTAGCTTTGGAGAATAAATTTATTTCTGCTAACCTTGAGAAATATGCAATAAATAATGTTTCAAAAAACAAAAAGAATGAGATGGAATTGTACTTTGGTCACTTCTTTTCATGCTTGACAAGATGAAGACTATTGGGTGATTAACAATGGATGCTCTAATCACATGATTGGAGATAAAAGTAAGCTTACTAAACTTGAAAATTATGATGGTAGTTTGGTCATGTTTGGTGATGATTTAGGAGCAAAGATTGTTGGGAAAGGTACAATTAGTTTTGATGAAATACACAACACTAATGATGTATATTATGTATAGGGTTTAAGGCATAATCTTTTGAGTGTTGGAAAAATGTGTAGCAAAGGTTTTAAACTTGTGTTTCAGAATAATACCTATGAGATTAGAGAAAGATCCATAGATATGGTTTTTGTAGGAAGGAGAACTCATTGAAACATCTATCAACTTAATGGTGTGGATGGTCAGTGCCTTGTATCTCAAGTCAATGAAAGTTGATTTTGGCACTTGAGAATGGGACATGTAAACTTTGATAATCTAGTTAGAATCAATTCAAGAGATGTTTTTTGAGGTTTTCCTACAATCACAAGGCCTGCTAGTACCATTTGCAGAAGTTGTCAGTTAGGGAAACATACAAGAAGTAGTCTTAAGGGAAAAGAGCAATCTACTACCGAAATGTTGGAATTAAATCATGTACAAATATATATGGTCTGACTAGAACAGGAGGCCTAAATGGTGACAATTATTTCATGCTCCTTATTGATGATTATTCTTGAATGACATGGGTTTCTTTTCTTAGAGAGAAGACATAGACTCTAGATAGGTTTAAAGTGTTTAAAGCAAGAGTAGAAAATGAAGTGAACATAAGAATCAAATGTTTGAGATTTGATAGAGGTGGAGAATTCACTTCTAGTGAATTTAAAGCACTTTGTGAAGAGCATTTCATTAAAACACACTTCTTTGTTCTATCCAAGTCTAGAAATCCCATTGGATATCTTTTTTTCATCAGTGTTTGGTGGCTGACCAAGATGCTATAACGTGTCATGGATATTCAACGATTTTTTACTCAAATGTTTTTGTGTTCGAGCATTTTGGTTTGGCTTTGAGCTAAGTTGTGGCTAACCGTTGTGGATGTGCATTGAATATCATTCATGATTTGAGCTCAAAGTTGTAAATATTTTTAAGTTTTATTGAAGCTGACTTGTTAAGATTAAATTCTTAGTTACAGATATATATAAATGATCAATTATATAATTTTAGTGTCTGTAAAAGGTGTGTTGATGTGTGTTGCAAATATTAGATGGGTGATTGAGCAATTATGCATTGTTTCACTTGTGCATTAAAGGTTTTGTGATGCAAGTTAGATCAAAGCAGATTAGAAGCACAAAATTAGTCAGAATGATAGAAAATCAACTATTGAACCTAATTGGAACTATAATCAAGCATTAGTAGATGCTACTCTCTTAGTTCATTCTTTCTAATCTAATCCAAATCTTTGTAAGGAGGTGCACCTTTCTATTTTGAGCAGTGAGCTCTAGGTAGTGCACCTAAATAAAAGTGCATTCCCACATTGTAATTTTCCTTTCGAGTATACTTAGATTGATCATATTGTGGATTGTCTATCCATCGTGATTTTTTGCCTAACAAGGTTTCCATGTAAAAATCCTTGTGTTATGGTGTTGTGGTGGTTTGCTTTTTGTTCATGCATATTTCTTTTCTTTGAATGTTTTAAGTGGGTTAAAGATTAGAATAATAAATTTAATTTTTGCACAACACTGATTCACCCCCCCTCTTATGTTGCTTGTTTCCAACAATCCAATCCATTTTTTTGGTTTTCCAACCCTAGACTCAGGACTTCATTACATCTTAGATGACACCAAGTTATGGGTTCTTGTATGGATTGAGTTTCTTGGTCTACCTTTTCCTTGCTTGCATTTTTTATAGCATATTGCTTCATCCCTAGGGAGAGTTATTTTTTTCAAAATAGATAGGTCCTTTCACAAGATTTTAAAGAGTCCATTGATATTCAAATTGGTACTTTTAGGCATACCCATAAGGCCACTTATTTTAAGCTATCAAATAATTGTTAGTGGTGTCATTGTGCTGACCATAAGACTAAGGACTACCCTCTTGTAGTCACATGTACTCAATCTCCACCACAGGAAGCTAAAAAACCCCATCAGGTAGAAGGTGTTTCTACCAAACTAAAGGAAAAATGGACAATGGTTACCAACCAGAAAAAAAAAAGTCCAATGGTTTTGGGTGGTTATCAAAACCCCTGAGTTGATAAAAGAAGTTTCAAACCCTTCTATGAAGAGGAAGGAAACCAAATGGTTTCTACTAGTAATCCAACTTAGCCAAGGCCCTCAGCTATGCCTCATCCTACCTTAGTTATGATAGCTTAGCCAACTCATTCTTCTCCCATGTTAGGAATCCATAGGAGATCTCACAGTCCTTCTCAACCTCTTGAAGAAGGAGAATATGTTCAAGAAAAATGGAGACATTCATGTCCTACCATTTAGATTGGGTAAATCCCACAAAATATTTTGCAGAATTGCCATTCCTCTCTAGAAGATCCATACTTTGACAAAATGGTGGAGTTTCTCACATGAATTCTCTTTCCTAGAATGTTCAAGGTCTGATAGACCTCTCTAGGAAATATTCTATTAGGGATAATATTTAGAAATATGATACTATATTGGTGTTTTGTGTCTTCAGGAAGTAAAAGTTGGTTTTTTGCTCTCTTTGGCTTGCTGTTCTATTTGGCCAGCCAGTAAAATGTTTTCTATTGATCATGAGGTTGAAAGTGGTGGTGTAGTCACCCTTTTGTCCCCACACTAGAACACTTGTGTGGTTGATCATGGGTTTGATCACACATCAGCTCATTTGGATTAGATTTTCAACATTGATAATCATTCCTTTGGGATTATTAATGTTTATGCTTCAAATGATGTTAATGAATGATCTTTCTCTAGCGATGGATTGTTAACTCATTCCTAGTTGCTATTTGACTACTTTGTGGGGATTTCAATATGGTTGGTATGGCATATTAAAAGGATGGCACTCTACCATTTTGATGGGTAGCTAGTGAAAGAGGCCTGATTTTACATGCATAATAAATTCGGTCTTTTCAATCCCAATATTGGTCACCACCACTCTCATTCTCTCTAGCACACTTGGTGAAATTTTTGAGCTAGGTTTGATAGGATATTTAAACACCTTGATCATGCTATAATATCAACTCAATATTTTTTTCTTTTTCTAGCTCTTCTCCACTTTCGATTAAGCCATTAGTGGATGTGACATTGTCAAACTACTTTCCCATTTTTTTTTGCATTGAATGGAAATTAAGGCAACCTCGTGCTAGTAGGAACCATTTTTTCCTGAGTACCTCGCTACTAAGTCACTAGCCCACACTAGCCCACATCAACACTATTTGGAATTTGAAGTGTAGACTACCCCACTCACTAGTTGGATCAAGTGGTGGAATGACGCCATCACTCGTACTGCAAGGTTTCTTAAAATTTATGGGTGTTAGCTAGCTATATTTCTGCAAATAGTCTTATGAAGCAACTTTGTACTGCCACTAAGGCTTTAATGGCTAACCCCTTCTGCCATTCTCTGCAAGTCAAGGTTGTTGAGTTAAGACATCAAAATCAAGTTGCTAATAATTATGTGGCCATAGGGGTGCAAATCAAGGTCAGATTACACTGGCTTAAGATTGAGGACCATGCATTGAAAGAATTTTTTGACTCTTCGAGCCAAATATTCCTCATCTAACATTAAGTGAATCGAAGAGGGAAATAATGTGTTTGCAAAAATTCCTAATATTATCCAAGAATTTTTTAAGCACTATGATCCAGTTTACGTAGCCCAAGATTATACGCCTAAGCAAAATAATTGCTCCAAGATTGTCATGTTGTTGTGTCAAATAGGCTTTCCTTAGCCCACAAAAATTTTTGTGAGAAATTTCTCACAATTAAAGAGCTCAAAGAAGATGTATGCACTATGGTTGATGAAAAAGACCCAAGAATTGATGTGTTCCTATGTGAGTTCTACAAGGCCCTTTGGGATTATGTGGAGAAGGATCTACATAGAATTTATCTTGAAGCTTTTCATTCTAATTCCCTAGGTAATTTTATCAACAAAGGAAATATAAAATTCATACCTAAAACTGGTGATCCTGAGGATATTTGTAACTAGTGACCCATCAAACTCCTCAATGTTTCCCACAAAATCATTGTTAAAGCCATTGCTTTCAAAATCTACCATCTTTTATCTCAGATTGTGCACCCTGAACAAACTAGTTTTATTAAATCCAAGTTCATCTTAGATAACATAATTATTGTCTAGGAAGGCATAAAATGGGTGAGATGCTTTAATCAAAAGGAAATTTTTTCTCAAAATTTATTTTTCCAAAGCTTATTGTCACATAGAATGGCCCTTCATTTTACCTATGATTTTGGCATTGGAATTTGGCCCAAATTTCATCTAGTTTATGAAAATGTTTCTCTCCAAAGCTTCAACTTGCATCACCATTAATGGCTTCCAGTCCCAATCCTTTGGTTTGTTCCACTCCATTCATCAAGGTTGCCTTCTTTCCCCCTCACTTTATGTGTTAGTTGTTGAGGGATTTGGCTATATTCTTGCTCATTTTGTTTCCTACGGGCTTGTTCAAGGGATCTCCTTATTGAATTCGCTAGCTCAACTAGTCAATGGCCACTTTGTTGATGATTCCTTCCCTACTTTACTGGAAGAAGAAAGTAATGTTAAAGCTAATCTATTTCTACCATTCAGTGGCACAAAACCTTGTTTTATAGACAATTTTGTTGGTGTAAATAAGTATTTTACTTATTACACTTTACTTAAGCTTACTTAGGGAATGCATATCATTATAGGTTGCACTTGTGACACCTAGTTATTTGCATCTTGCATCTAGGTTTGTGCATACATTGAGAGATATGATTTGGAAACTTAGGGAAGTGTGTATGAGAAATTCCACTCTTTGTGGTGTGATCTAGTTATCACCTTTTTATCTCCACTTTTTGTGGCATGATAATTCCATGTTTGGTGGGTGATCCACCTTTCATGGAATTATCTAATATTTCTCTCTACCTATCCTACACATGATTGGGACAATTGTCTCATTCATGGCCCTTCATTGTGTCCTAGCTTGTCTTTATAAGCGAGCCTTGTGCATGCTTGTAATTGTCCATCTTCATAGTCTATCTTCATTGTCTATCTTCATGCATATTGAGAATAAAATATTCATATTCTCTCACATTGTCTCTCTTTTGTGCTATGTTTAGTCTCTTGATCCTATTGTTTCTTTTCATAAGTTCTTACATGGTATGAGAGCGGTTGGGGGTTCTTTGGATAGCCATTGGTGGGAGATCTTAGTTTGTGTGAAGGTGCTCAAGAGGAAAATTTGAGGAGTAACAACATTTTGGTGCATCCTAGACCAAATCTGACCTCAAATTTGGATTGAAAAGGCTTTTTTCAATCAAGATAGCCTTTCATTTTGTCAAAATATCACACCAGGAGCTCTAGATCAAATTTTTTTGCCTATTTGGGTATTTTTTGAATTTTTTGAATTTTTCTATAGTTCTGAATAAATTATTTTCTAGCAAAAAAATATCTATTTATTTGTTAGATTTTTATTGAAATTTTTTTGGAGAAATTTAAAACCGCCATAAAAATTGTATTTGGGGTTTTCTGATTTTTTCTTTTCTGTGAATTTTTAAGAAAAATCACTTTATTTTTGGAGATTGATTGTATTTGTAAAGATTTTTAGAAAAAAAACAAAACAAAAAAAACATTGTATTATTTTTTTTTTTATAAATCAAAATAGAAAAAAAAATGTTTTTTTAAGTATGCAGTACATAGATGTACTGCTCTGTGTAGGCCCCCTACCAACATCCATGTGGCATGCCGAGAATGGCCTAATCCTCCCCACACCCCCCAACATCGATAGGCAATCAAACATTTTAAGCGACTGGATTATATAAAAGACCAACATCAAAATAAAAAAATTGGCAAGCAAAAAATTAAATGGCGGCCATTCCTCAGAAACATGGCACTAATAAAAGAAGATTCTGGTATTCGAGATATTCCATTGGTGGCAGAACTAGAGGAATATTCTATCAATTTCCTAGCAAGGAGCACTTTTTGATATGATGGGAAAAAAGTCATCAAATTTAATCAGCTGCATTGGATGACAATCATTTAATGTCAAATTTAAGCTCATGAAGGATGACATCATCATTTTCTAAAAAAAATTCCCTCCTCACCAATGGAGTTTTTGATTTTGTAGTCCAATTTCAAATGCCCATATCTTGCTCATTTTAGCTCCTTTTTTCTAAGAATTTTTTTTATTTGGGATAATTTTTCATGTACTTCATATTTGAGTACTTGTTTTCTAATTTTTATGGATAGATTTTCTAGAATTTTTAGTTTCTCAACTTTGTACCTATCTAATCCTTATTTTTGCAACTTCCACGGCTCTGTTCAAGCACATACAAACTCCTTTTCAAGTGTCATTTTTTTTAAAGTGCATGAATTTTTGTCTACTTCTATAATATGTAATCATTTTGAAGTGATCTTGAGTATATTTTGTACTTTCAACATATGGTATTTTTTGGCCTATTTGGCACTTATATTGCATAGATCTGAATTTAGGTCTTTGCTTCATTGTTCCAGTATGTTCTTAGCCTAATTTTGGTAAGTTGTAAATCATAAATCATAGGTTCACTTAGCCAAGTTGCAAATGGCCTATTGTACATACACGACATTATAAAGTGCCAAAATCATCTTTTTGAGAGGGGTTCCTTGATTGAGTGAATTTGGTAGGGGGTGTCTCTTGTGTGATTGTGCCTATTTTCTCTCTTGTGATCTTTCATTCCATCATGGGTTCATCTAAGGTTCCACTCTTAACTGCACAAAATTATGCTACATGGAAAGTACATGCATGGAGTAAACTAATGGAAGAAGATTTAATTTACTACATTGATGGAACCATAACTACACCTTCAGATCCTAAGGCAAACCCAACTACATATATGGATTGGCTCACTAAAACTTCTATGGCATTAGGTACACTTAGAAATTTCATTTCAGATGATCTCATTTTCCATGTTGATAAATGTACTATAGCCAAGGAAGCTTGGGATAAGCTTGCTAATTTGTATGGTAAGGTTGATAAGGTTAAGGGGTACAAGCTTGAACATGATATCCTAAGCCTTGACCCAAGGATTTTGACACCATTCAGGATTATGTCACTAAGGAAAATGAGGTAAGAGAACAACTAAAGGATTGTGGTATTGGAAAAGAGGATGATCAATTGGTCTTCAACTTGTCGAACAAGCTTCCAGTTGAGTATGCATCCTTTGTTTCAAGTTTTCAAACTCAACAATTGATAATTAGCAATGTCAAATCACCATATTTTGAGGCTCTCATAGATCTTTTGATTCTTGAGAAAAATAAGTTCATAAAAATGGGCATTCTCAAGTCTTCAACTTCAAAAGCATTGGTGTTAAATCATGGAAACAACAAGCAAGGCAAAGAGAAAGGCCAAAAGTAATCTTCGCCAAAGCCACAAGGAGAGAACAAACAATCCACTCCTCCACAACAAAACTCAACTTCATCTTCTTCAAAGAAGTACAATTATTCAAGCAAGGGGGAGAAACCAACATGTGCATATATTACAAAAAGATTGGCCATGAGTAGCATCATTGTCATGTTAAGCAAATTGATGAGCTGAAAAAAATCCTCAAGAAGAACAACATCAACTTTCCTAATGCATATTAGGAGAAGGACTCATATCCTTCTACTTCTTCTTCTAAGGGAAAATGAACAACTCTCATGGAAACAACATCAAGCTCATCTCCTTCATCTACATCATCTCAACATGAGAAACATAAGGGGAAAACATTTCTTACATTTGCAAATTCCAATTCTGATAGGTGGATCCTTGATTCAAGAGCTTCACATCATATGACTTCTTCCAACGATATGTTCTCTTCATTTGATTCTTGTTCATCACCACCCATTTTGATGGCCAGCAACACTTCTTTGGTAGTTTGTGGCAAGGGGTCTATTGACACTAAAGTTGGAACATTTAATGATGTTCTATGTGTGCCTACTTTGTCAAGGAACATCCTTTCCCTATATCATATTACACATAGTGGTACAGGAAATAGTGTAGAGTTCACACCAGATTTTGTCATTGTTCAGGATTTGCATAGTAGGGCTCTTGTTGCAGTTGGGAAGGTTGATCATCATTCTCAGTTCTACACCTTCTCATATTTTTCTCCTATTGATGATTTAGTTCACCCTAGTGTTAACACACTTGAGGAGAATGAGTTTGGTTACTTGAATCTTGGAGTGCTCACTACTCCTGAGGTTCTTGAGCCTATTGCTAATATTCCATCTCCTACATTGACTGATCATACTTGTGTTCTAACAGTTTTAGTTCCTTGTGATTCAGTGCAACAGTGCATACCTTGTCTTCCAACAACAGTTTCATGGGATGACTACTTGACAGACATTGGCAACTTGTTTGTGGAATCCTACATTGTAGATTTGGGAGACACATTTGATTACTTACATCTTCTCTTTGGTGAAGGTGATCCTTCTTCAGTTGTTGTGAGGGAACACTCTGACCCTCCTCTACATGATCATTCTTTTGAGGTTGATGTGATTGTGGATGGATATGTACAACAATTGGACGAGGCCACTTTCTCTCTTGAGGAGACATCGTCTTTGGAGTATGTTCTACCTTCATCCTTGCTAGATCTTGAGTTGTCTTTTTTATTGGATAAGAGTGTTGTTGGAAAGGGGTTCTCATAGGTTCTAGGAAGTGACTACACTGTGACCTTTGCACTTGCCATTGCAGCTTCACATAGTTTGGGAAAGGCATCTTTCAGCATCAACACAAGGAAATTTGAGTACATTTCAAAGACCTAGGTTACAGTTTGAAGGTTCTTCCTCCTTCACTTATGGATTTGGGAGACTTCATTCATGTTCCTTTGGTATTTTTTCTTCCTAAGGGGAGGAACATTGTTCAACATTTTTGGAGCATCTTCTTCATTCCTTCTTGAGCATCTTATATGGGTGAACATTGTACATTGATGGGAGGCTACTTTTTCTCTCTTCTTCTCTTGTATGGGGGGGAATTTTTCCTCACATGGGGTTTTTCCCTTCTCATGCCATGTTCATAAGCTTTTGTATCTCATCTCTCTTTTGGGGGGTAGTTTTTTCCCACTGGGTTTTTCTATCTTTACTCTCCTTGTGTGCGATTTCATTGCATTTGTACATGGGTACCTAACATGGCTCAGTTGTCGGGACCCATCTTGCATCTTATCTTGCATGGTTAGCTTGAGTCTTCATTCCCTTAGTTTCACTTAAGGGGGGGTGTTGGTGTAAATAAGTATTTTAATTATTACACTTTACTTAAGCTTACTTAGGGAATGCATATAATTATAGGTGCACTTGTGACACATAATTATTTGCATCTTGCATCTAGGTTTGTGCATACATTAAGAGATATGAGTTGGACAATTAGGGTAGTGTGTGTAGGAGAAATTCCACTCTTTGTGGTGTTATCTAGTTATCACCTCTTTATCTCCACTTTTCGTGGCATGATAATTCCACCTTTGGTGGGTGATCCACCTTTCATGGAATTATCTAATATTTTTCTCTACCTACCCTACACATGATTGGGACACTTGTCTCAGTCATGGTCCTTCATTGTGTCCTAGCTTTTCTTTATAAGCAAGTCGTGTACATGCTTGTCATTTTCCATATTCATAGTCTATCTTCATTATGCATCTTCATGCATATTGAGAATACAATATTCATATTCTCTCATCTTGTCTCTCTCTTTTGTGCTATGTTTAGTCTCTTGATCCTATTGTTGCTTTTCATAAGTTATTACACATTTGTTCTTCATAGTCCTCTCTATATTCAACAATATGGGTGGAAGTGGGTTGCTCTCGGTAAAATATTTTCATTTCTTGGCATCCCTTTCACCTTCCAAGCCTCTTCTAGTGATCTCTAACAAGTGGTTCTATCTCAGATTGAGAAAATATTAGCTTTATGGGCTACCAAGCTACTCTCTTTGGCTAGTAAATTTCAGTTGTGCTCCAAAATATTAGTAGCGACTCATGTGTATTACTCCTCATGATGGGCCCCTTCCAAGGTCTCTTATGCTAAGCTAAAAAAATTGCTCAGATATTTTCTTTGGGCCTATCTTAAGACTTATCAAGGCTTTCACTGTGTTGCCTAGGAGTATTATTACCTCCTAAGAGATTATGGTGGGCTTGGCCTTCTTTCCACTCAGCAGCAAAGGATTTCTCTTTGTGTCTAATGGATTATCAAAACTCTTATTGGCAATGAGGCCTAGAAAGTCCTCCTCAAGTATTGTATTGAAATGGGTTATCTTGCCCACGGACATTCTTGGAAGGGAACTGGCTTTCAAACCCTTCTTTTTTATGAGGGATCCATTTTAGGTTTTGGGTACTTTTGTTTCCAATAACATTTGGAATACCTAGGAGGTAGTCAAGCCTTGGCTTTGCTAGTCTAGGACTGGATTTCATGATGGGCTCACATTTAATTACTAGAATATTTTGTGGTCTCCCTATTTTTCCTGTGCAAGTTTGTTGTTGGCCAAGCTTCCTTGGCTTAAGGCCCTCAGATTCCATAGGAAGGGTATCCAAACCCATCAAGATTTATTTCATAGACCCACCATCAATATTTTCTCATGGGAAGCTTTTTGTGCCCAGTTTATTTTTAAAAACCATGATCATGAAACTTATAGCAGCCTAGTGAGTGTAATTCCATTTGATATGCTTCATAAGGTGGGTATACATTCCACCAAGCCTTAATGGAAATACTAGAAATGGTATCTAGACACTCCTTTTAGAAATTACAAGCCTCAACTTGGTTATCAATGAATTTCACCTCATTTTCCCATGATTGACATCTTGAACTAGAGATAGAACCTCTAATTTGATATCTATTTGATGAAAAATACTTTCTGATACATGGTCTATAAGTGTTGATCCAAATTTTTCCCACTTTTCTTGGTGTATTATTTTCCAATACTTACTATTGGGGTCTCAACTTTCTCACTTGGGGGTCTAGGACCCTCCTTACCCATTTTGTGGGTAGGTTGAGTCGTTTAAGCATCTCTTCAAGCTTTATACCAAAGCTTAGCAGTTATGGAATTTGATTCATGACATATTTCGACCATTTTGGCTAAAGCCTTTCTCCTAGCATATGGTTTTGCCAGGGAACTCTCCCAGGCTCCCCATAAAGTATACTCATATTTGGTAGACTTTCAAGGCATAAATTATTTTTAGTATATGGAAAGATAGAATTTCGTAGATATTTTCTCATAGCTAGATTGATAAATTTGTTTCTTTATATTCTAAATCTATTATTTTCTCTAATGTTCTTTACATATTCAAGTGCAAGCAAACAAAGTTGTGCTTGAATTTTCTCACCTTTATGAGCTTCTAGACCACTAGGGAAATTCCCCTTACATTGTGGCTCGTGTGCCTTCCTCTCCCACTTCCTCTTAGGGCTGGTCACCTTCATGAGGCCA
>VDFB02069959.1:0-26356 GCA_007258455.2 Sequoia sempervirens | reverse complement strand
CTTCGAAAGATCAAAGCAATGCATAGATATTACCTCTGTTATGGCGGTTCAAACTGCAAAAAAAATCCCATAAGATCCTCTTCGATTACCTTCACTTCTAGCTCGTGAGTCCACCAACTAACTACCATACCTGAAAAACCAACTTGAAAACTAGCAAAAACCCATTGTGACTAAAACTACAAACACTCCATGGCAGCTAGGGTTCTACCAAGGCTTGTGAAATAAAACAATCATTTTTTCCTTATTTCCACTTTTCATCAAGCACCAAATCATAACACATGATTTTTGAAATTCGTAAAGTACAATCTAATGAATTTGATATCCAAGGAACCAACATAATGATGTGCCATGTCAAAGTCCACATGAGCTATGATAACTCACTTACCAATTGTCCATGCCCCCAAGCGACAAGAATGCAACAAAATAATAATGTTGTCACTTCCAAAGTAACTAGAAAGCCTGATAAATTAAGCATTGTAACACATGTTGTATCGATTTTAAAATTGATAGTCATTGCATAGTGAAGACTAAAAATCTTCAAAACAAATGACAACCACAAACTTTTAAATGATGCCAACTAGTTGTCATTAAACTGATAGTAGAATAGAATGACATGATCCCGATAAACATTATTGAGGGTGATGAGCCTAAAATATGCTCATAATTTGATGTTATGATAAACTTTTAAATGAATTCATTTTTGCTATTTCATGGCTGTTTAAAATTTGTTAAAACCTTTTATGGGGATATCCTGTAGCAAGACACTTTTATATTGCTACAGCCTATTCTGTTGACTTGATTGCATTTATTGCCCTATTGACTCCCAAAAATGGCTGGTATATAGTATACAATTTTTGAATGGTGAAGTAGATTTGAAATGTGTGATTAATGAATAGATATCGTGTATGTACCATATGCCTTTTCTTGTGTGTTTGTTACCTTTTGTTTCGCAGGTTGTTGAAGAATGATCGAGTCAAGCGTAGCCAATCTCGGCCTTGCAGTAAAGCCCATTTCCTGCATGACTTTGAGGAAGCTCCGCCAAAGACTCTTTGACCGAAACCGATTTGGAAAGATTTTTTAATGGAAAGTCAATCTGGAGAGAGTGGAGTGCTAGATCCTCTTTGAATCGGGTTGAACACATAAATTCATTTATGAAGTTTGTTCCTTGATTCAGGGATATACTTTACTTCCACATCTTTCTTTGATGAAGTTAGTTAGTTAGTTGTTCTTTTAATATAAAAATAAGATACTCCTCCTGCGTGAGGTAGTGGTAGAAGATGAATAGAATGAGTAATAGATTATTTTTTAGGTAAGATAGAAACAGAGTAGCAGAGATCATGTAAGAATCAGTATGATAATGAAAGACAGAATCTGTTTGACCAGAAGCGGAGTTTGTTGTTAGTTTTTACACCAACAAGACAATGTATTTCATTCTGTTTTCATGAATAAAGATCGATGAAGTTCTGAGTTCAGCATCTGTGTAATCAGTAGATGCTTGCTAAGGGGGCCCACTTAGTAAGTATCTGTAGTTAATTAGTTAGATGTTCTTTCTCGCTGATATCTAAGGCTTTCATCTTTTGAAGCTTTTACACAAACTCAATCTTAAAAACGCCCTCGCCACAGCGATAGAGAGTCCATCCCTGCGGATCGCTCAAAGATGATGCGTCAGCCTTCGGTTTGTGCTTCGCTCAGAAGTTGTTAAGGCTTATTTTAATCAAGCATAGTTGAGTTAAAGAATTCTGCATTACCATTCTCAGAAGCGATAGAATTTCTTCCAATATGTATTTTTACAAGATTTGACCAAAACAAATTCCTAGTGCATATATATTTGCTGCGCCTATCAGTAAAGTCTACGCCCCGGTTTGACAAGTGTCGAACGCCCACAAAAGATATTAGTCACCGCTTTAATGTCCACCCCCGCAAGTTTCAATCGCGGATATTCATATCCTTTTGTGAGTGCGAAATATACATGCCGCTGTCGGGATGGTGTCTAACTAGGAGTCTGACAAAGTCATTTTCAGCATTAGTTTAGTCTGTTAGTCAAAAATTTTCAAAATCTTTCAAGCCGTTACTCACCATATTGCATGCATAGAAGAAGAAGAGACACACTAGGAAGGTTCCTCCCTGAAAATATGTTTATTGAACTACCATTTGACCTAGCTGATAACGAACCTGAGAAAAATCCATTTTCTCTACTATTCCAGCACCCAGACATGGCAAATAATCCACCTAATAATCCACCTCCTGCATTTGAGTTTCCCATTGTTCCCCAACAAGATACTGATAATCTTAAAAACATCCCCTCTTCCCCTTGCTTCCAAAGTTTTATGGCTCCGTCACGAAGACCTGCTAAACCTTTCTGCTTGAATTTGATGTCCTCTCTGTCAGCAGCTATGACTACACCAATGCTCATAAATCAGTTATTTCCTTCCACTTTGAAGGGAGCTCTCGATGGTTCTCATGAGTCCGGAGAAGAGCCGCTAAATAGTTGGCAGCCATGCACAAAATTCCTTGAAAATATAGTGAATATTGTAAGAGTGCCAAAGAAAGGTGATGACATATTCCTAATCTCACAGAAGGAGGATGAAAGTCTAGAAGATTATATTTCAAGTGTTTTTGTTTCATTAAAAGGAACCTACTCTTAACCAGGACTCTCAAACCACTCTTTCTAAGGGGAATCAAGGATGCCCTGTATTGACTGACTCCCAATGGGAGGAGGTGATATAACCTCAATTGCCTGGGATAATATACGGTAAGATATGCCCTTAACCACTGAAAGCAATAGTTGGGCAAAGGTCTAGGTCATCATGCTTCCGGGGAAGTCTTCTTCCTCGTGGAGTTTCCAATGTAGGATCACAAATCTGCTATATGTGATTTCAAGGTGACATCATTAATAATATGGCTAATAATTGGACACTATGGTAAGCTTTTTGAAAAACATGCAAAAAAGCTAAGGTAGCTTTTACAGTTCTCGGGCCCCTCCTCTCATCAGAGATAAAAGAAGTGTGATTGCGTGATACAAGATGGTGGCTAATCGGTGCTGCATTAACCCGCCCACCGATTTTAAACCAAGAGAAGGTGATGATGATCAAGTGTTCTTGTTGCACAAAGGAGCATCCATGGGCCCAGCGTGCGGTGGTGGCTACGCCCTCGTCTCAACTTTTGGTAATCCATATTCTGGCTATAATAACCAATGGCAACAAGCATATGGACCACCACCACCATGGAATCCGCCTCAACCAAGTTGGTCTAATTATCAAACCCCATAGTGGCAATCTCCTCAAGGAGGTTGGCAGCAGCCACAAGGTCAATGGACCCCACCTTCAGGAAATTGACAACAAAATCCTCAATGGAGAGGTCCTCAACAATGGCAAAACCAGTCTCCTGGGTTCCTGCAGCCTCCACAGCCACAAATACAGTTCCTTATGCTGCCTCGCAGCAAATCACTTCACAAATCCTTCGGACTTCAAAAGTGTTCTATGCCCGCCCTTTACCGCTGCCTAATCCTAATAATAAGCAATGTGAGCAGCCTCAACAAATACTGGGGCCAACCAATATCAAGCTTATGCCTTAAATGTTAATGACATCCATCTGAGGTCTGGAACTACTTTACCTGCTCTCAAACCACCTCTGATTACAGAAATATCTGATTCACCCTTTGAAGAATCTAATGCACCTGCTATTTCCACTGAACACATGCCTATACCCGATATAGTTTCTATGGAACCTGTTCTACAGAGATAAGATAAACCACCTTTTCCTTAGAGGTTACAAAGTACTGAATCTAAACTCATGGAAGAACCCACTTTTGATATTCTAGATCAGCTCAAAAATGTGCAAATTTAAATCCCTTTATTTCACGCTATTAAAGATGTTCCTATTTTTGGAAAAGCTATTAAAGAAGCTTATTTGAAGAAGCCTGGATGAAAGAAAAAGGATCCCTAAACAATTCATGTCTTAGGGAAATTAGCTGATATAATATTGGGAAATGTAGTCATTCCAAAGTATATTGACCCTGAAAGCCCTGTAGTACAGATACATATAAATGGCCAAGTTGTAAAAAATATTTTGATTGATTTAGGAGCTGCCATTAATGTAATGACAAAGCATACTATGGACTCCTTGAATATTTCAAACATTAGGTCTACACCCACAGTTCTGCAGCTTGCAGATAGCTCCATAGTCAAACTTGATGGGATGATAGAAGATGTAATTGTCACTCTTGAATCTTGGGAGTATCTTGCTGATTTTACAATATTATCAGTTAAGGCAACTTTAGGAGGGTATCCAGTTATCCTTAGTAGGCCATGGTTAGCAACTGCTGATGCTTTTATAGGATGTCGTTCTGGAGATATGACCATTTCTGATGGGAAGTCCACAAAGAAATTGGCTTTGTATCGACCTGCTAAACCTCAACCAGATTTGTCCCAACCTGTTTGGCCAGATGTGGGAGAAGAAACTGAAGAAGCCAATTCTTTGGCTCAATTGATGATGCTTCAAAATGATCCATTCTCTGAACTTCAAAGTGAAGATGCTTTGCTTTTTCAAATTCTGCAATTCAATTTTGATGCAGATAGTTTATCTGATCCAAGTGACAATCAGCATTAATGTTTTCTGCAGCAGCTAGATTCTGAGAGTTCATTGCCTAAACTTCCGACAATTTTTTATAACTTGCTTCCACAAGAGGTACAAACATTACCTGTTGATTCTATGAGTAATCTCATTAAGTAGATAAAATTGTCTCCAGATCATTGTTTGAATGTTAATAGTAAGTTGTCTCAGTCTCAAGAGGATGACTTATTAAAAATGCTACAAGAACAACATAAAGCTTTTGCATGGGAATATGAGGACATGCAGGGAATAGATCCTTGAGTCTGTACTCATAAGATATATATCAAAGAAGATTGTTCACCAGTTAGACAACCTCAGAGAAGAGTAAATCCAGCACTTAGAGAAATAGTGAAAAATGAACTTCAAAAGTTGCTTGATGTTGGTTTTATTTACCCAATTTCTGACAGCCAATGGGTTTCTCCATTAGTCATTGTCCCCAAGAAAGGAGAAAAATGGAGAGTATGTGTAGATTTAGAGAGTTGAACAATGCCACTAAGAAAGATCATTTTCCATTACCTTTTGTAGACCAAGTACTAGATTCTCTGTCTGGTAAAAAATATTTTTCTTTCTTAGATGGTTACAGTGGGTATAATCAGATAAAAATTGCCCCTGAAGATCAAGACAAGACCACTTTTACCTATCCATGGGGAACATTTGCTTATTCGGTCTTGCCTTTTGGCTTATGCAATGCACCAGCAACATTTCAGAGAGTAGTAATTAGTATATTTGCTGATATATCTCATGAATGTATGGAGATTTATATGAATGATTTCACTACATATGGAGTCACATTTGAAGAAGCACTGGTGAATTTAGAAAAAGTATTAAAAAGGTGTAGATAGAAAAATTTGTCTCTAAACAGTGAAAAGTGCTTTCTAATAATGGAAGAAGGTATTGTTCTAGGTCATCATATTTCAAAGAATGGAATTCAGGTTGACCCTGCTAAAATTGAAGTTATTCAGAATTTACAAACTCCTGCAAAACAAAAAGATGTTAGAAGTTTTCTTGGTCATGCAGGGTATTATAGAAGGTTTATAAAAGCCTTTAGTAAAATTGCCAGTCCACTTTATGCTTTGTTAACAAAGGATTCCCAATTTGAGTGGACCAAGGCCTGTGAAAAATCCTTCCTGCAGCTAAAGGACTTGCTTACCAAAGCCCCTGTTCTTCAAGGTCCAAAATGGAACCTGCCTTTTCACATGCATGCTGATGCGTCTGATTTTGGTATAGGAGTAGTTTTAAGTCAAAAAAAAAAATAATTAAGCATGCTATCTACTTTATCAGCAAAAACATTCAAGGTATTGAGCTCAACTATACTGTTATAGAAAAGGAATTGCTTGCAGTAGTATATGCTTTGAATAAATTCAGGCATTATGTCATAGGTTATCAGATATTTGTCCACACCGACCATGCAGCAATCAAGTACCTGATGAACAAACCTGCCATTTCTGGTAGATTGGCACGATGGCTCCTGTTGTTACAAGAATTTGATATCACAATCATTGACAAACTAGGAAGAGCTAATGTTGTAGTTGAATTTTTATCAAGACTTCAATCAGCTGCATCTAAGGAACAAGAGGTCATTGATGATAGATTTTCAGATGAACATTTGTTTTTCATTGCTGCACATACACCCTGGTATGTAGATATTGCTAATTATCTGGTAGCAAATAGAATACCAGCTTATTTTTCTCCAAAAGAAAAGAAGTTGATAGAGAAAAGTTTCAACTTTACCTAGATTGCCAATTGTCTGTTCTATACTGGCCCTGATCAAGTAATGCGAATATGTGTAAGAGAAGATGAGACTTATGATATATTGCATGCCTGCAATGATGAACCATGTGGAGGGCATTTTACAGCAAAAAGAACAGCAATGAAAGTCCTTACAACAGGGTATTACTGGCCAACATTACACAAGGATGCTGTGGCCTATACAAGGAAGTGTGACAGATGCCAGCGTATGGGAAGACCAACTAAGTCAAATGAAATGCCACTATATCCGCAGGTAATAGTCACCCATTTTGATAAATGGGGGATGGATTTTGTGGGGCCAATTGATCCACCATCAAATGGAAGGTCATATATTCTAGTTTGCATGGATTATGTCACAAAATGGGTCGAGGTAAAAGCTATGACTAATGCGAGAGATATAACAAAGTTGCCCTAGAATTTTTGTATGAACAAATTTTCACGGGTTACTCGAAGGCTATGTGATCGAGAATTTCAGGTTCGTCAAATCCCGATCCTTGCACTTATAAATGACTATAAAAGATCCAAACCACGGGAAGTCCAACCCTATCATCCCGCCAAGTAATGAGTGGTAGGAGGTAACCAGCGGAAATTGAAGTGATCCTCACAAAGACAGTGCAGATTCATAAGAAAGACTGGAGTAATAGACTTCCTGAAGCAGTTTGGGCTTACAGAACTACATGGAAAATAACAACTGGGTTTACGCCTTTTGAGTTGCTCTATGGGAGCTTGACTATATTACCCATTAGTTGAACGCATAAAGAGCATTGAGGACGAAGCTCTTAAACTCAGCATGGACTTATCACAGGAAGCCGCGGAAAGGACCGTCTGCTAAATCTTTGGGCCGAAATGAGAAAAATCACCATCACGACATACAAAGAAATGAAATCCAACAGTAGAGGAAGAGATGGCATGATCAGCATATCAAAACCAAAAAAATTTCTGCTAGAGATTGGGCTTTGTTATATGATTCCAGGTACCAAGAAAACTAGGGTAAACTCACAACACGCTGGCTTGGGCCCTATGAGGTTGAAAATGTGTTTGACAACGGAGCTGTGCAGCTGGTCACAATTGATCCAGTCTGTTTCAAATTGCTCGTCAATGGCCACCGACTCCGACTGTACCATAAGCCAGTTTCCAAGGAAGACTTCATGAAGCAGTTTATTTAGGTTCCTCCCGCTACTCTTCCTACAGCCGAAGGCTCTAGCCTTTCTCCTGCAGCGTTCCCGTAATTTTCAAAAAGCATGCCCATAATAAAGGTTTTCTTTTTAAGAAAACCCTTTTCTCCATTTTCATTTATTGCCCCCACCTCACTTCTTTATCTTCTATCCATCCATCCCATCCATCCATTTCATTCGTACATTTCATCCGCCCATGTCACCCATCCACTTCAACCATCTGCATCAACCTTAATTAAGATATCTTTCCAACTTGTCAATTCACACAGCGCCGTCATCTTTCTTCATACGTATGTGCAAATACTAAAAGTACGCCATATCTTTTCTTATCGCATATTTGATTTATTTCATTCTATTCAATTACTGCTATGCATGTACCAGTCATTATCACCCGAATCTCTACCTATTTTTTAGTACATGTAAGGACACATCATCTTTTAAGTAGGGGGCGGGGTAATCCATCGTTTGAAGCCTGTCTTTTCGCCGCTGCCATAACTGCAAAATAATCTTTCTTTAATATATTTCTGGTACTTTCCAAACGTGATTGCATGACCTTCTTTAATGCATCTTTTTCTTGCAAACTACGATTAAGACTGCTTGTTTAAAAAAGTTCATTTTTGGAAAAAAGAAAGAAATGTGGCAGCCTAATAGAGAAAAATCAGAGCAAAAAAGGAAATAAAGAATTTGAATCTTCAGCAAAAAATTGAGTTCAGCTAGAAAAACTGCAATATGGGTGGTCAGTTGGTACGACATGAGCCTGTAGCTCATGAATTGTTGTTGTAAAACCCGCAGATAGTCCAAGCATTTAGCCTCTATGGATGGTTAAATTATTTTCTGAGTTTAAATGATTTTGATGAGGAGGCTACGACAGAATTTTTGAGAACACTTTCTTAAGAGGAAGCCACCGTATGGGGTCTAACAGTTGTTGCAACCGAAGACAGAATTGCTGAGGTAACCGGGCTCCCAGCCGTTGGAGAAAAATTTTCTTTAGATGCTGCAGCTGCAAGGGTTGAATTTTTGATGCCTGCTGATGGACCTCTGGACATCTCCAAGCAAGGATGCAAGCGAGTGTCACTGCCTCTTCCATATTCAGAGTATGCCACTTATATAATGAGGTATTTAACCTATGAAGGTCATTTTTCCTATCTGCATTCACATCATTTTAAATTATTAAGCCATATAAGGCATGGGTTGGCTGTGAATGTTCTGAATTTTTTGTTAAAGTTTTTAGAGCAAAGTGCCCATGGAACTCAACAAGGGAAAGATAACTCTGTCACTCATCATGGCCTTATTAAATTGCTTATTGAGCGCTCTTTGAGAGACGTTTCACCTCTCCCCTGGCAACAATTTGTTGCCCAAAAGAGTTTACAACCTCCACAACCCCCTAGGGTAATTACCCCACGGCCTCAAAGAAAGAAGAAAGAAATTGCATCTACTAGTGGAACAGGGCAAGGGTCATCTACTCCTGTAGCACCTGATCCTGTAGCTGTCACAGCTGAATCCTCTGCTAGGGTACAAACTAGGTCTGCCGCTAGGAGGGAGAAAGGAAAATCAAAGGTAGAAGGGTCCTCAGAATCTGACCCTCGTTCTCAGAAAAGGTAATGCTCCTCTCTTGTAGCACCTTCCCCTACAGCAGTTTCTCCTACAGCAACAGCTGTTGATATTACTAGCTCACCATCATCCTCTGGTAGGGCAGAGCCCCCTGAACAAACAAGAAAAAGAAAACCTACCAGAACACCTCATGCAGCCACATCAATACCAAGAAGGGTTTCCACAAGGAAACAATTTAGGACCTCCCCTGTTTCACCAAAACCTGAGGTAATTGTAATTTCAGAAGGGTCTATTGAATCTGAATTTAATGTTTCTCGGAATGAATCTGAGAATGTTGCTCAAAGTTCGGTTGTTCCTGAAGAGGAACAAGTAGAGACAAAAGAAGCAGGGCATAATGGGCATGAGTTGCCAAGTCTTTATGATCTGGTTAATACTGCTATGCAATTCTCGGAGGAAGCACAGACTTCTTCACCGCAGCAACAAGAAGAATTTATCCTGCAGCAAGAACAAGAATAGGCTGAACAAATAAATGTGCCTAATGAAGTTGTATTTCATCCTGCAATGTGTAAAGCCATTGTTGTGTATAGGAGGACCTTTTTAATTGAATTTCTAGAATTTGTTAAAAATAATTGAGAAACAGTTACACTGCAAACTGTGACTTTTCGACACATTGCCCAGACTGATATGCAACAAAGTCTGTGGCAAATAGAAAAGAAGAAATTGAAAAAGAAAATTGAAAATCAGAAACAAGAAATTGTTGAATTGAAAGCAAAAATGGACGAAATGCTAAAGGTAACTGGTCAAATTATGGAATGCAGACCGCCACCCAGAGTTTATGCTCTGTGCCTCAAAGAACAGTTTTTATGGTTTCAGTTTATGAGAATTTCTAGAAACCAGGACCCCATAATTCATTCTGCCAAAGATTTTTATGAAGCATATCAAGCAGCCCCTAACTAGTTAAGGAATTCTCTATGTGAATTCTATTTGCATGGATTTTTAATACCACTTGAAACAGAATGGAATCCTCTTCCATACATTGGTGATATTCATTTGAGAGCATTCATGTCGTGGGCAGAAAATGAGGTGAATTATGGTAGACAGTGGGAAACGTATGAGGAAATTGAGAAAACAGAGCCTATCCCATTACGCTCTCAAAGTTCAAACCCACATGCAATGCTGAAAGATTGGTTTGCATTGACATATGGTATTAATAATGTTTCAGCCAGAGAAAAAATATTTGACATCAGAAAGCAAGTATATGATGAATTCCAGGCACAACAATATTCATTTTTAGAGATTAGCATATATAGAGCTGAGAAAAGATGGGAAAAATTGACTGTTGGGTTAAGAAAGTCAGAACCACATGGTCCCTTAAACTTTACAGCTGCACTCAAACGAACCAGCAGATATATTCAATTGGGACTTCAAACAAGATTTGAATTGTGGCTGCCACTGACATTCAGACCCCCTGTGCTAATGTGGCCCCTGTATCCTCATCAGGCTACAAATCTTAACAGTGAATTAGAAGACCGCAGATATGAAGCAGGATTTCAGAGGATTCTATTACTGAGGTTTGGACATCCATTCAGAGTCATGCAGCCACACTGACTTCAGAGAAACCACCAGGAAAGTTAATGCTGGAGGACTAGCATTGGGCTAAGTAGGGGGCAGTGATGAGCCTAAAATATGCTCATAATTTGATGTTATGATAAACTTTTAAATGACTTCATTTTTGCTATTTCATGGCTGTTTAAACTTTGTTGAAACCTTTTATGGGGATATCCTATAGCAAGACACTTTTATATTCCTGCAGCCTATTGTGTTGACTTGATTGCATTTATTGCCCTATTGACTCCCGAAAATGGCTGGTATATCGTATACAGTTTTTGAATGGTGAAGTAGATTTGAAATGTGTGATTAATGAATAGATATCGTGTATGTACCATATGTCTTTTCTTGCGCGTCTGTTACCTTTTGTTTCAGCGAGGTTGTTGAAGAATGAAATCGAGGTCAAAGCCCGATCTACCTTGCAAAGCCCATTTCTACGACTTTGAGGAAGCTCCAAAGACTCTTTGACTGAAACCGATTTGGAAAGATTCTTTAATGGAAAGTCAATCTGGAGAGAGTGGAGCACTAGATTCTCTCTGAATCGGGTTGAACACATAAATTCATTTATGAAGTTTGTTCCTTGATTCAGGGATATACTTTACTTCCACGTCTTTCTTTGATGAAGTTAGTTAGTTAGTTGTTCTTTTAATTTAAAAATAAGATACTCCTCCTGCGCGAGGTAGTGGTAGAAGATGAATAGAATGAGTAATAGATGATTTTTTAGGTAAGATAGAAATAGAGTAGCAGAGATCATGTAAGAATCAGTATGATAATGAAAGACAGAATCTGTTTGACCAGAAGCAGAGTTTGTTGTTAGTTTTCACACCAAGAAGACAATGTATTTCGTTCTGTTTTCATAAATAAAGATCGATGAAGTTCTGAGTTCAGCATCTGTGTAATCAGTAGATGTTCGCTAAGGGGGCCCACTTAGTAAGTATCTGTAGTTAATTAGTTAGATGTTCTTTTCTACTGATATCCAGTTAGCTTTCATCTTTTGAAGTTTTTACACAAACTCAGTCTTACACTGCTCCTGCAGCATAGAGAGTCCATCCCTGTGACTGTTCCTACAGCATAAGGCCAGTTCATGGTTTGTGCTTCAGTCGTAGCTATTACAGTTTCTGTTTTAATCAAGCATAGTTGAGTTAAATAATTCTGCATTACCATTCTGTAGCTTAGATATAATTTCTTTCCAGTATGTATTTTTGCTAAGATTTGACCAAAACAAATTCCTAGTGCATATATTTTTCTGCGCCATTTAAAGTCTACATCCCCTGGTTTGACAAGTAAATGAATGTCCACAGAAAGATATTAGTCACCTGTCAGAATGTCTAATTCCCAGGAAAGTTTCACTGTGATATTCATATCCTTTTGTGAGTGCGAGCCAGAGAGTAGGTTTAAGTGCAAGGTGTTATGCACTTTAAATCAAACAATAATATGTGCAATAGAAACCCGATAGCACTATAAATGTGCTAAAAATTGTGCTAAGACAAAACAATCTCAAAACCATAAGTGATCAAAGTGCTAAGTGTTAGCACCAATATAGGAATGATCACTATATCAAATGTGCTTAATAATGTTGAGTAAAATCATTATGAATTAAGCATAAGCACTATGTATATACCAATATGATGTATCAAAGAAGTGAAATAACTCATGTACAAAATATCTAAGTGAAATGCAATCACATGTATTTTGATGAAACGATAACCTTTACCAAGTGATATAAATGCCATGTAAAAGATTAGTAAAATGTAACCCTATAATCAAGATGTCTTTTAATCTACACATGGAGCCAAAAGATTAGTACCATCAAAATTGGATATAAACCAACATCACAATGGTGTCACTGAACAGGATACTGAATGTCAAAACCAAGTATGTCAACACTGAATATGAATAAGAGTGCCAATATAATGATCAATAATGCCAATTCCATATGTCAATAGGAGCCACTATCCATGAAGTCAGGATTTCTTGATAAAAAACAAAGGATATCCTATAGATTGCTATCATGAAGTTTCCTGAAAGTTGAACATTGTTAGATCTAATATAAATCAAGAGTGTTAAGAACCCACAACAAGATGGATGATGAAATCACCAAGTCATATGCCAACCACATTGAAACATGATGTGTGAACTTGTTAGCTTGTCCTTATCAATATTGAAATATCAAGGCATATAGCATCAACTTTCAACATCAAGGACAAACCACTAAACAACTGAAAGCCAACATCAACTTGTAGACACACCAACCAAGGCAGATCATCCATGGCTCTCTGATTTCCCAGATGAATCTATCTTCACTTTGGACAAAAAAATAGTATGAAAACTATACTTTGATGGTTCTCACAAAAATCATAGTTTAGGAGCAGGCATACTATTTATCACCCTAGGTGCTACCACAATAATGGGTTAAACTTTTGGAACATCCTAATTTTTTCCTGAAATCATATATTTATAGAAAATACAATGATTTAAGACTTTAAAGGTTCCATTTAAACAATTTTAATTAAAAAGGGATTGATCAAACCCCCTTAGATCAAACCCCCTTGGATAAAACCTTGTTAGATTTTAACCATACATATAATCAAGTCTCCTCTATATCTATCAAAATGATGATAAAAAACCACTTTTGATTTACCTTTTGGGTGATCAAATGAATTCCTTTAAAATTTATGTTTTGTAAGCATGTAGTCCTTATTATAAGCTTCCAAAAAATTATAATTTTAATTTTTTTTAATTTGATTATTATATTTATTTTTTATTTTTTGTGAATGTAGAATTTTCAATGAACATCAAGTTCTTTGTTTCACTCATATGAAAAAATAGAAAAATAGAGAAATTTTTTTCTAAAAAATACATGTGCACTAGGTATCGATGTCCTTATTCCAACAAAAAAAGAATAAGTTAATTCAAATGAATACAAAAAAAGTTATGAAGGTGGAAGTACACCTCTATCCAAATTATAATTATTTTGACTTGGAAAATTAATTAAAAGCAAAATTATGTAACAAAAAATTATGAAAAAATATCCATGCACTAGATGTTGGTGTGAAAATTTTGTATTTTAAAAATTAGAATTGTATACTATCTATAAAAAAGGTTATGTGGTCTAAATTAAACATCATTTGTTAAAAATGTTGATTAGTAGAAAAAATAAGTTATTAAATATTACATAATATGATTCACAATTTTTTTATTTTTTATTTTTTTAAATATAATTAGAATCTACACAAAATATCTAACAAATAACTAGTTTGATTCATCTTCAAATTCTTAATGGTTTTGCTGCTATAGGTGTAAGAATGTGAATATCTAGTCAAAAATCCTAATTTTAATGTCAAGTTTGGCCAAAAACTATAACCCATTATTGTGGGATCACCCCCCCTCAAGGTGATACTATTTCCAAGTCATTCAGAATTTTCTTTCCATGTAAAAACAACATAGCAGAATATGAAGCCATCCTAACAGAACTTCGTAGGCCAATCAAGTTGAAGATCAAGCACTTAAAAGTATATGGTGATTCTCAATTGGTAATCCGACAAGCTAATGATGATTATGATGCCAAGGACTAAAAACTCAATTGATACAAACAAATGGTAGATAGCTTCAAATAGTATTTTGACATCATTCTATTTGATCATGTACCTCGTATTTAGAATAAAGAAATAGATGCCATGGTCACCATTGGATCTCTCTTGGACATATTAAATAATGTGCCTCAATTTTATTTTCTAGTAGAAAAACTCTTGGTTCTTGCCTTCAACATCCCCGAGTTTGAGATGGTTTCTAAACTTGTTGGTACCAATTCCCCAAGGTACCAAGAAATATATTACTATCTTCATGACCAAACCCTTCCCCTCGACCTTCCAACTAACCAATATAATAAATTTATCCAAAAAGCCTCCAAATACACGTTCATCGGTGACAACCTTTATAGAAGTGCCTTAGACAATACCTTGTTGTGATGTCTCGATATATAAGAAGCACAAACAACCTTGCATGAGGTACACAAGGGTATATGTGGAGCCCACTCTAGTGGTCTAGCCTTAGCTAAAAAGATCATGAAACTAGGTTACCACTAGCCTACAATGGAACGAGACTCTTACCATTTTGTTAGAAAATGTTGACAATGACAAATCCATGGAGCATTGATACACACGACAACACAAGAACTCTGTCTAATAACATTACCATGGCCCTTTGCTCAATGGGGGATCGACCTTGTAGGTAAGATTCATCCCACATGTTCCAATGGCCATAAATTCATCATAGCCAGGATTGAGTAATTCACTAAATGGACCAAAGATATTCTCATGACATACATTATTGGAAAAAATAATCTCTAAGTTCATCCTCAACTATATTATTTTTTGGTATGGTGTTCCTTAGTCCATAATTACTGATAATGGTCACCATTCAAAAACAAAGAAGTCTACCAAATTTGTGAGAAGTTCCATTTCCAACACCACTTTTCCACTCCATACTATCCACAAGGTAATGACCAAGCCGAGGTGTTTAACAAAACAATCCTTAGAATCCTTAAAAAAAGATTGTCAATGATGCTAGTCATGACTAGCACCTCCAACTTAACTCTACCTTGTCGTCCTACCACACAAGCATTCACACTCCCATAGGCTCCACTCCATATTCCCTAGTTTTCAGTTTCGAAGCTT
This sequence comes from Sequoia sempervirens, assembly GCA_007258455.2. Classification (NCBI taxonomy): domain Eukaryota; kingdom Viridiplantae; phylum Streptophyta; class Pinopsida; order Cupressales; family Cupressaceae; genus Sequoia; species Sequoia sempervirens. Next base: position 10,986 of record VDFB02069959.1, on the reverse strand, counting down.
TCTTGCCCATCGAGGTCAAACTACCTTCCCTAAGGGTATCCATGCAAGGGAATATTGATGATGAAGAATATCATGTATCAAGGCTACATGAATTTGAATTCCTAGATGAGTGGAGATAGAGAGCATTGGACCATGTTCAAGCATATTAGAATAATCTCCATCATAGTTAAAATAAGAAAGTTTTGAAATGACATTTTGACATTGGTGACCTAGTGTTAATGGAAAATATAAAGAATAAAGTAGAGCAAAAGAAGCAAGGAAAGTTTGAGCCAAATTGTTTGGGTCCTTATATTATCACAACATTCTTTAGCTTAGGAGCATACTAACTTTCTACTCCTGAAGGGGAACCCTTGTCAGAACCAATCAATAGTCTACATCTATGAAGGTTCTACACATAGCTTCCAAAGGTCATATTTTAACCACCAAGAAAAAATAAAAATAAAAAATCAAGAAAATAGTAAAGAGAAATAATTTGTCTAGTAATGAAAACCACTTCGGTGGGGCTTTGGATAAGTACCATGGTGAAAACCTAGCAAACAAGCACCATGCATAGTTGACTTTTCTCTTTCATCTACCATCATTCCAACCTAACTTCTCCCCATCATTCACCCATCCCATTTCACCCACAATAATGATTGGTTGTCCTTTCCATATCCTAGAACAATTGACATTATGCATCCTTTTTTCCTTCCATAATTTTTGTCTCATTCCATTCCACTCCTAATAAATTAGTCCTATGCTCAAATGGTGGCAAATACTGGACCTTCATCGTTGGATCCAACACTTACTATTAGAGGTCACTTTCACTCAAAATCTAAAAACAACCCAAAAAGTCATAAAACTATCGAAAGACAAAAAAGTAAAATATTCCCAAAAAGCCAAGAAGAAATCAAGTAAACCACAAAAAACAAAAAAAATCAAAACATGTCAAAAACATAAAAACATTCAAATAATTTGCAAAAATCCCCCAAAAAAGTCAAAGTCAATAACATTAGTCCATGTCATTGTCGAACTATGTTGCCTCTGCCACTAAGCATAGGCAAAGCCATCTATCAATGTGCCCCCAAGGCCACCCAGGTCAGTCCTTTAGGTTTTGTTGTGTTAGTCATAATAAATCAAACATTGTCAACTTAGACACAAACAATCGTAGAAACATCAGACAAGTCACATATCAACAAGAGAAATAAGCCAACAAAGTCACTTGGCCAAACCAAATAAATTGTTGAAAATAGTCAAGCCATTAAACTAGTCAAACTTATGTCTTATATAGGATGTGTCCTTCCCGAAACTAGACATTTTCATTAATCAAACTTCATCATTTTCCTTATACAGGTGGTCACATGATTGAAAAAAACTTGATTTCTTATAAGACGTGTTTCCCTCCTGAAACTAGGCCTCATAAAAAAATCAACCTGTCAATCACCTAGTCAATTAAACATCAAACAATCATATTTTGACAAACACTTTGAATGGTTGTTGACCTTGTGGTCTATTTTGTCTTATATTTTTCTTGATTTTTCTTTGAGCCATGTTACTAGCTCTCTCAAAGATGTCCCATGAAGGATTTAGAAGGGCGAGGATGTCTCATGACTCTTTTTCTTTGATTGTTGTTTGTGGATTGTCTTGGAAAAAAGAGTAGGGAAACTTGGCCCTTAGTATGAGTCGGGACATTCCTTGTTTGCAACTATCTATTTTACAAGTGGATGACCTTGCACACATTGGTCAATGTCATACCATGGTTTTTTTGTCCATTTTTCATATTTTACCACCCAATGATGATTACATGCATGGCCTATTATGTATCTTGCAAAATATTGAAGTTCTTCTATACTAACATCCATATCTTCCATGCTAACATTTCTTCTATCTATTTCCTCTTATCCATTTTGAGAGCACCCTTATGTTCTTTGAACCTTCCTATCCTCTCAAGGGAGCATATCATTACCTCCTCACCATCCTTCATCACCTTGTCCACACTGGGGTATGTTTTGACTAAATTTCTATGACACAATGTGATAAACTGCATTGTATCAAAGAGGGGAAAAATGCAGACACTAAAAATTGTCCTAGGCCTAAAACTTCTAAGTTCTCCATCATTTCCTCTTTTTTCTTTGATATTTTTAAAAATAATTTAATTATTTAATCATTTTCTAAAGTCATAAGTCTTCTATTAATTAAATAATTTTAATTATTTATTTATTCATTAGTCTCTTCTCTCATAAATTAAATAAATTTTATTTAATTAATTTTGTCCACTCTCTTGAATTTTCAATTAAATCATTATTTAAGTCAAAAGGTCCTCTTTGTCACATTCTTATATAATTGAATAATTATTTTAAATTATTTAATTATTCATTGGCCACCTAAATTAAATAATTTTTATTATTTAATTTCCTCTCACCTCTTTATCTATGTCGATTCTTATCTATCCATGTCTCAATTACCTCCACCCTTGATGAAATTATTTATAATTTAATCTTGACCATCAATCCTTATAATTTTTCCCTAACCCTATTCCTTACCACATCTTTCATTCTTGGCCATTGATCATTGACATTCAATCCTAGCCCTTCATTCAAAATTTTATTTCCTATAAAATACCGTTTCATTGTCATTTGTCACCTACCTCTTGCAACCTAGAGATTACCCACACAAGCTGATTTGATCTTAGACATCTTGGAGAGTCTACAAGCTATATTGCTATCAAGTCTATCAACATCAAGTCAAGTGCATCCATAGTCACTTAGAATATTCAATATTTTTCTTTGTCATTGTCATTAGGCCTATTTGCATACTCTAAAATTTGAGAGTAATTATTCATATCAAGCAAAATGGAGACATTCAATGAAGGTGAATCAATGGTGGTATGCAAACTCTTTGGTAACTTTGTTCCATGTTTTTATTTGTTTATGATTATTTTTGCTTCATTGTTTATTGGGGTTTGATTTATATGCTTTATTACATTAACCTTGATAATTTTCCCTAATTTACACATTGCAATAGAAAGCTACTCAAAACAGGCATGAAAAATATGCCAAAATAGTTATAAGGGGACTAAAAAAGTGAGATTAATAAAACTTCAACTACTAAGGAATGATTTTGAGACCCTACAAATGAAGGATGGTGAGTCCATTTCATACTTTCACACTAGGTTTTCTATATTTAATAATCAACTAAGAATTAATGGAGAAAAAATGGAAGACCAAAGAATTATTGAGAATATCCTAAGAAGTTTTTCATCTAGGTTTGATCCTATAGTCATTGTTATTGAAGAGGTTAAGGATCTATACAAAATGATTGCAGATGAGTTGATGGGTTCACTACAAACCCATGAGAAACAATTGAATAGATCTACTCTTTCCCTAGATCAAGCCTTCAAGGCTTAGAAAAATGCAAAAGGTAGGGGAAGAGGAAAAAACAATAGAGGAAGAGGCCAAAGAGGTAGAGAAAGAAGAAACTCTAGAAGAGGAGTTTAAAACAACTAAGAGGATCCAAGTAGCTTACAACCATCCTACCAAGACAAGAAGAAGAACAATAGTTCCAATTATAGGTATGAAAAATACAATGCTCAATGTTATTGCTATCATAAGCTTGATTATTATGCTAGTGAGTGTAGGAAGAAATAGTGTGACCATGGGGGTCAAAATGCTAATGTAGAAAATGAGGATAAGGCTAAAGATGAAAAAGGGTAAATATTTATTGTTTGCAACCTTACTAAGTAGAGTAGTTATGAAGTATGGTACTTAGAAAATGCATGCAACAACCACATGAGTGGTAACAAAAACATTTTTTCCTCCATAGATAGCAGCATAAAATTTGAAATAAAAAAATGGGAAACAATGAGAAAGTTCTTGTCATGGGAAAAGGTACCTAGTTAACATCTAAGCCAAGAAAGGTGAACGGAGGAAGACATATGATGTTTATTATGCCCTTGACATAAAACATAACCTATTGATTATTTGAAAAATGGTCCAAAATGGTTATAAAACCTTAATGGAGAATGGAGAGTGCATGATATTTGATAATAGAGGCAACAAGAAAGCGATTGCAGCAATACAAATGAAAATTTTTATAATTTTTCCTTTTAAGATGGATATAGTAGCTCCAATGCTCACAATAGTATGACAACAATCTTTCTTTAGAACAATCATCAAAGACCCGTTCAAACTTTGGAATTTGTGATATGGGAACTTTTCTTTTTTGTTTGAGTTTATTTTCCAAGAAAGGTATTGTTAGAGGGCTACCATCCATTGTAGAACTCAGTGAAAAATGTGAAGTTTGTATTTTTTAAAAGAAACATAGGAATCCCTTTGAATAAGTGTATTATAGGAGATAAAAAACATCATTGGAGTTGCTACACTCAAATTTATGTGGGCCCATGAAAACCTACACCTTGGTTGGAAATACTTACTTCATAACATTCATAAATGACTACAATGGGAAAATCTAGGTTTACTTCTTGAAAAAAATTTAGAAGCCTTCAATAAGTATAAGTTGTTGAACGCGTCAGTTGAAAAGAAAAGTGACCACTTCATCAAGGTCAAAAGGATACATAGAGTGGAATAATATATCTCAAAATAATTTTTGAATTTCTATAAGAATAAAGGTATTGAAAAATAGTTTACAATTAGTTATACTCCACAACAAAATAGAGTGGTTGAAAGGAAAAAGAAGAATTATTCAAGAGATGGTCACAAGCATGCTGAAAGAAAAAGGACTATCACATATTGTTGGGTGAAGATGTAGCAATAAAATTTTACCTATTGAATAGGTTCCCTTCAAAGGTTGTTCATGATAGGATTCTACAAGAGCTATGGAAAAATAATAAATGGAGCATTGAGCACCTAAGAATATTTGGATGTGTGTCATATGCATTTGTGCTAAAAGAGAAGAGGCAAAAATTTGATGAGAGAGGTGAGACACATATCTTTATAAGCTATATTGAAGAGCATAAAGACTACAACCTGTATAATCCCATCACTAAAAAGGTTGTGTCAACAAGAACATTGAGTTCACTGAGAATGCAGTATGGGATGGAATAATGAACAACACTATGGGTATTTTAGTCACAATACCCCTTGAATATGAATAAGCTTTGGAAGATAGAAAATTTGGAGGAGCTCCAGAGAGTAGTTTCCTGGGGAGAAACTAACGTAGATATTTTGAAAACAACAATTTCAATGGTGTTTAGTAGAATAATATCTCGAAAGGTGTTCAATAGAATAATAGATCTATAGGTGCATAACAAGTCAACATCTCAAAAATTTAGCAGAGCAGTAGCTTTGAGGGTCAAGAGTACAATAGCTTTGGAGGTCAAAATAGTAGCAGCTCTAGAGGTAATCCAAACCCCACACTCGCATCATTCATGCCACAAAGGACAAGGAGTGTGAAGGAGATTTATGAAATCACAAGGTATGTTGATTTTGATGAGAATTTAGATTTTTCTTTATTTTATTTTAGTGACCCAATTCAATTTGAGGAAGTTATAAAAGAAGAGAAGTGGTGTAAGGCCATCAATGAAGAGTTGGATGCTATAGAGAGGAAAAAAATAGTAGCTAATCGACTTACCCAAGGGTAAACAAGTGATTGGAGTTAAGTGGGTCTATAGGACATGTAATGCTGAGGGTAAGATTGAAAGACACAAAACAAGGATAGTTATTAAATGATACAAACAACAACCAAGAAAATATGATGATGAGACATACACGTCGTTTACAAGGCTGAAAATAGTTTGGGCGGTCATAGCAATATCAACTCAATGTAATTGGAAGGTGTATCAAATAGATGTGAAGTCAACCTTCTTGAGTATAGTGTTGAAACAAGAAGTGTATGTGGAGTGGCCACATGGCTATGAAGTCCCAAGGCAAGAGGACAAAGTATATATGCTTTGAAAAATCCCTCTATAGGTTGAAACAAGCACATAAGGCATGGTACAATAGGATAGACTCATATCTAGTGAGTAATGGCTTTATCAAAAGTAGTAGTGAGCCCACACTTTACATTAAAGCAACTAAAGGTGATATTTTTATTGTTGTTTTGTATGTAGATGATTTGATTTTTACCAGAAATAGTGACATCTTCATTGATGATTTCAAAAGAGGTAATAAATAATGAGTTTGAGATGACAAACTTAGGTCTCGTAAAATATTTTCTTAGGATTGAATTCCTTAAACTAGAGCATGATATATTTAGTTTGGAAACTAACTATGTCAAATAGATTTTAAGGAGATTTAAAATGGAGAATAACAAGCTGCCTGCCCCAACACTAACAACTATAGGTTTGAAACTAAGCAAAGAGGACAACAACAATGAAATGAAGAAAACCCTCTACAAGAGCATCGTTAGAAGTTTTGTGTACTTGACAACTACTAGGACTAATTTGGTGTATGTAGTAAGCCTAATTTCTAGATTCATGAAGAAACCTAAAGACACACACTGGAAAGCAAGAAAGAGGATCTTGAGATATGCGAGTGGCACAATAAGTTATGAAATATTGTATGGTACATCCAATGAGTTTAAGTTAGTTGGTTTCATGGATAGTGATTGGGCAAGTAATGTAGATGAGATGAAGAGTACATCGGGATATGTATTCCACATGGGTTCATGTGTAATCTTATGGGCATCCAAGAAGCAATGTATTCTCTCTCTATAGTAGAAGCTAAGTATATTATAGCAAACACAACAACATATTAGGCTATTTGGTTGAGAAGGATCCTTGTAGACTTGAATGATCAATAAGAAAACAGTACAACCATTCATTGTGACAATATTTTTTTAATAACCTTGATAAAGAATCTAGTCTTCCAATGATGAAGCAAGCACATTGATATCCATTATCATTTCATAAGGGAGTTGGTAGAAAATGGTGAGATTGAACTTCAATATTGCAAATTAGAGACTAACATTTTTACCAAGGCATTGATAAAATATTGTTTTGAATGCTTAAGAGATAGGATTGGCATTGTAGATAGCACCAAAGGTGTATAACCTTGAAAAGGAGACAACTCCAGAGGTGCAGTTTTGGAAAGAAAATTTTGTAGAATAACATCTGACTTTAGATTAAGGGGGTGTATTGGAATTTAGTCTTCAGTCAATGCATTTATCACACCCACCCATACATCAAATTTGGGGATATCCTCAATCTTCTTCTTGAAACTGTTTGACCTACCAACATTTAATATGGTACGTAATTTTGAAATTAAATTTGATCGCTTAATTTCATGAGAATGTATTCAAGACTAAAGAGAAGAATATTATGGGAAACTTTTTAGGAAATAAAGAAGAAAACCTTGTAGTAGTAAAAGGAGAATGTTGCAATAGAGAACAAAAAAATAGCAATAGAGAACATAAGGGAATGGGTTGCAGAAGTAACAAATGAACAATAGGTAGCTATAGAATTGCAGTTAGCTCCAGATTGACCATGTGAACATTGGGTTCAGGACAATAATCCAAACTGAAATAGTATATTTTGTAATGTAAAACAAATCCTATACTCTCTATTTTTGTAATTTTAGAAATCAAAGAATACATAAATAGAAAGTTTTATGTGTGTTTTGGCTATCTACTCTCTCTCTGCTTTTTTGTTTTGTCCTTCATTTTATCATAGTAGTGATTGTATGTTTCCCCATACAAACAAGATGTGTGCATATACTTGAATAATGTGGGGATATATATAGAGATTATAGATAAACCCAACTTAAGAAAAATTATATTGTTCGTCAATTTACACATGTATAAAATATTTCATCAAAATAAATACAAAATTATATAAAAATAAAGATAAATAAAAAATAAGATACACATAAAATACTTACTGTTACAATTAATTACATACTCTTCCCCACACACACATACGCGCACACACACACTTTTCTCTACCATAATTTTCAATACAGGCTATCCTCTGCATCATATCTACCATATTTGATGATAACCGAGATCCCTGTTTTATCTTACCCATTATTTTATTTCGGAGATTCCATGGCTCCTATTAAGCCAAAACTTACTTTCTTTGCGTACCATTATCTTTTAAGGAATGCGCTCTGCCTGAATATTCATCGATTAATTAAGTAAATAACATGTCATCTAACTGGTCTAAGTACAGTTTAAGTATAAAATAATGCCTCCATGGTCATATTGCAATTTCGATGGATTGGATTGGATAAGTTGATAGTAGGTCTACTTGTGATGTCTTACCATATTTCTCAGGTATGGTAGGTTGGATAAATTGATAGCATGTCAACTTGCGTTGTCTTACCCCGTTTTCTCAGGTATGATTGGTTGGATATGTTGCATTATGTCGATGATAAGCGAGAGCCCTGTTTTTGTCTTACCCATTATGTTATTTCGAGGAATCCATGGCTCACATGAAGCCAAAGGATTTAAGCCAAAACATTGGCTTCATCTTGCAGCCTGAGTATTCATCGATTAATTAAAAATCAATTGTCTAAATAAATATAATAATAATACAGTGCAACTTGATAAAATAATGCCTCCACGGTCATATTGCAATTCTGATGGAAGCTATATAAAGCATCTCTTCCACCTTATGAATTAATATGCTTTACTGATACCTTGTAGAGTTATACTAGAGATTTTAAGAGAAATGGCTTTTGAGTGTTGTGGTAGAATATTATTTCATTTGTGCTCTCTTCCATGATGCTCAAAACTGTAGATGGGCATGGATGGAAGAAACAACTTCCAAAGCCATGTAAGAATTTTGTGTTGTACTTTCATGACATACTCTACAATGGCACGAATGCTCAGAATGCAACTTCTGCGCTCGTTGCAGCCTCTCTGTGGGGTAATCTCACTTCTTTGGCTGGTCCTACCTGGTTTGGATATCTGGCTGTGTTTGATGATCCTATTACTCTTGACAACAATCTTCACTCTCCTCCTGTGGGAAGAGCTCAGGGCTTTTATTTCTATGACATGCATACTACATTAAGTTCTTGGGTTGGCTTCACATTTGTGCTGAATTCAACAGATTATAAGGGCACCATCACCTTCAATGGAGCAGATCCAATTCTTATCAAGTATAGAGATATATCTCTAGTGGGTGGAACGGGTGATTTCTTAATGGCAAGAGGAATTGCCACCCTTTCTACCGATGCTGCAGAGACACCCGTTTATTTCCGCGTCGGGGTTAACATCACACTCTATGAGTGTTATTGATAATTATTAACTTATAATTGGATAATAAGCTAGGAGTGGTACCCAAGCTAGGCTATATGTACTAAATACCTTAGTGTGATTTAAGCGATGTTGAAAATAAGTTATATCCAAACCAATGATAGATTGGTCAAAAAGGGATCAATAGTTTAGTTAGTAGGGTATTATAGTAGTAAATGGAAGGTCTTAATTTGACTCATAGTTGATTCATATGAGCTATAGTTCATATTGTTTATTGGTGGGTTTTAATTGTGTGTTTGTTTAGAGCGCCTTCATAAATGAAAGAAATGTTAGAAGCTTGAAATATCTTTTCTTTGATGTTAAATATATTTAAAAGTTTGAATTACAAAATTACTTTTATCATTAAATTCTTTTATATTTTGTTTGTAATTTCAAGAAATTATATTTGTAAGTTCTTTTCTAATTATATTTGTAAAGGTTAACATCACACTATACAAGTGTTACTAATAATAATTAACTAATTGGAGAGTCTTTATGTAGAGAGTCATGTATTAGATGTTTACTTATAGTCAAAATTATATGTCATTTTAGCTGGTCCTTTTAAATGAATGTTATGATGGGTTTTACTTTTTATATTATGTTTGTAATTATAAATGAAAAAGTATTTGTAAGCTTTTTTATATAATAATATTTTTATTTTAAAAATATTAGTATGTAATATAGTGGATTAAAAATATTTTGACTATAAAAAATAAAGTAGAATCAAATAAGTAATTAGTAAGAGAAAACTACCATAAACAAATGTTGTATATCTTTCAAAATATAAAAAAATATCAATTCATACTCATTATTGTGTGTACATTTTTATAATTAATATGAGAAAATTCAAAGGTGTTAATTCAATTGTTATGGAATCTTGAATTAAAATATGATAATTGAAGTTTCAATTATAATATTAGTTTCTATCCAACTAACTATTTAACTATTATATCAAATTCATTCATATTGAAAGTTTCTTAATAAATAGATTAAGGCCAATTTTGTTTAAGTATTTAGGAATGGAAGGGTTTTGAAGTAAATTGTTTCAAGTTAAAATGTATTGAAAGTATCAAGATTAGGAGATAAATCACAATAGACTACTATTTGAATGATCTAATTTTTTCAATGTTATGTGTTACAAAGTTTTTTCTATACATGTAAAATTGTAAAAAAATTGGATAGTGAGATAAATTTTTAATATTTTCTAAAGATGACATGACAAATAACTCACTAGATGTGTTAACAAAAAATCAAAAATAAAAAATACTTTCAATATATTTAAAATTTATGTGTATTCTTCAATCTTAACATTCAACTCATAAGCAAAGATATTCTCAACTTTAATATAAATTAAATTTTCATTCACATTTTTGGAATAGATAGATGACCACTAACCATATATTATTGTTGAATTTCTATCTTTAAATGAATTTTATATCTTTACTCTTGGACTATTTTTTTTTTTGCATAAGTGGTTATTTAACAAATAAATATATAATCTCTTAATAGTGTAGCAATTGATTGAGAGAGTGTTAGTAATGCCATATACCAAATCAATTATGGAGTTAGAAATAAGAGGGAATTAAAAAAAATATTAAAAAATAAGTTGATATTCCATCTAGTGAAAATAAAATCCTATTCATACAAAGACATTTCTATTATGGGTGGTATTTGTGATTCCTTAATGGTAGCAACATTTATAATATATTTTACTAATGCATGAAAGATATATTTTTTTTAGGGTCAATATCGCATTAGATTTTGGATTCCTAATTATTATTGATTATTGTAGAGAGTATTTTTGTGCCTGGTTTT
>VDFB02069957.1:0-16666 GCA_007258455.2 Sequoia sempervirens | reverse complement strand
GTTGAATTCTCTAGAGAATTCAAATTCTCTTATAAATACCCCCTCCTCAAGGGCATTTTAAACACTTAGCAATCTTGCAACTACATGCTGTCAATTTGTAGTCTCAATCCTTTACCACCATTTAGCCATCTCTTTTGATCATGTGCATTGAATCTTGCATTTTAGCCATTCAAGTAATCATCTAAGGAGCACACAAATCATTTCAATCAAGGGCCAATCAAGGAGACATCAACAGCAAGGAAGGTGAAATCGTTTGTGTCTTATTTTGTCCATTTCCTTCTTGTTTTATCACTCCTTTGGCTAATCTTGAAGAGGTGTCCTTGGTATTTTGTGTTTGCAAACCTTGGATTATTTTGCACATTTAGAGTAGGATATAAATTCCAGAATTATCACAGGTAATCTATAAATGATGACTTGTGGCTATCAAGGTGGGATAAAGTCTTAAAAGGGCATTAGGTCTCCAAGGTATTTTCCATCACAGAATCAAAGTGTCTAGAAACTATTTTGTGCAAGCTATCTAAGGTGACTCAAAGGTTAGAATTAGTCTTAAAGGTAGGGTTACTATTGTTGATGTTTGAGCAAGGTGGTTCCTATGTTCTCATAACAGTATAGTAAACTACCCCTCAATCTATGCACATTCCACTTCATATCAATTTTAAAGGACTATCCCTTCACACATAGTCCATTAATGACTGTCATAAACTTACTCATTTATATCCAATCTTTTGCATTTATGACTAATTTGTGAAGCCTAAAAGTTTCCCTTGCATTTAGTTGACTATCCTTTCAACCACATTCTGTCAAATAGCTCTTCAATAGGAAGTTGTTCCAAAATATTCAAAGAAAGTACAATTCAATTACTTAAATATGCACTTGAATTAGGTCTTATTAGCATTTTTGAAGAACAGGGACATTACTTTTCCTCGTACTGAAGCCAAAATCAATGACTTTTTTGGCGTGAATTAAGGTTACTGTGAACTTTGATATGCTGCCTCTTAACAGATTCATGGTGAGTGTTCATTTCTAGGAACACTTACTCTAACAAATGACCCAACTCATGAGAATATTGATGTATGCTATCTGAATCTTTGCTTATAGACTATTGTAATCTTCAAAAATTCATATGCCCTGCTTGTAAGGTGATACGCTTTTGGGGTCTTCATGATGCTTGAGGTGAACCATTATTGCTTTGCTTGAAGTCTGGCCCTGAACCCTTTCCTTCATTAGTTGGCAATTCCCATCTTTCCTTGCCATTCTTGGACTATAATTTTGCATTAGAATGATATTTTTGACTGTTTCTTTCCACATGCATTCGTCTTGACTGTCCAAACTTTACAATCTCTTATCACTATTATTGAATCTTTTGCAATGTGACTGTCATCCTCTATCTCTTGATCACTAGCCTCATTATGCTTGATTGCCTATGTGTGGAGTCTCCCCAGATTTGTCTTCATTACATAGTGAACTATTATTCTTGCTTATACCATCTATAAATATGCCTCCTATGCTTTCAACCTCTTATATGTTGTCTCTTTCAATAGGTTGTCTTCCTTAATGACTGTTAAGACTGTCACTTGTTTGATGATTTCTTTTGTATGTATCTATAAATGATGACTTGTGGCTATCAAGGTGGGATAGAGTCTTAAAAGGGCATTAGGTCTCCAAGGTGTTTTCCATCACAAAATCAAAGTGTCTAGAAACTATTTTGTGAAAGCTATCTAAGGTGACTCAAAGGTTAGAAGTAGTCTTAAAGGTAGGGTTACTATTGTTGATGTTTGAGCAAGGTGGTTCCTATGTTCTCATAACAGTATAGTAAACTACCCCTCAATCTATGCACATTCCACTTCATATCAATTTTAAAGGATTGTCCCTTCACACACAGTCCATTAATGACTGTCATAAACTTACTCATTTATAACTAATCTTTTGCATTTATGACTAATTCGTGCAGCCTAAAAGTTTCCCTTGCATTTAGTTGCCTATCCTTTCAACCACATTCTGTCAAATATCTCTTCAATAGGAAGTTGTTCCAAAACATTCAGAGAAAGTAAAATTCAATTACTTTAATATGCACTTGAATTAGGTCCTATTAGCATTTTTGAAGAACAGGGACATTACTTTTCCTCGTACTGAAGCCAAAATCAGTAACTTTTTTGGCATGAATTAAGGTGACTGTGAACTTTGATATGCTGCCTCTTAACAGATTCATGGTGAGTGTTCATTTCTAGGAACACATACTCTAACAAAGGACCCAACTCATGAAAATATTGATGTATGCTATCTGAATCTTTGCTTATAGACTATTGTAATCTTCAAAAATTCATATGCCCTGCTTGTAAGGTGATACGCTTTTAGGGTCTTCATGTTGCTTGAGGTGAACCATTATTGCTTTGCTTGAAGTCTGCCCCTGAACCCTTTCCTTTGTTAGTTGGCAATTCCCATCCTTCCTTGCCATTCTTGGACTATACTTTTGCATTAGAATGATATTTTTGACTGTTTCTTTCCACATGCATTCATCTTGACTGTCCAAAATTTACAATCTCTTATCACTATTATTGAATCTTTTGCAATGTGACTGTCATCCTCTATCTCTTGATCACTAGCCTCATTATGCTTGATTTCTGGTGTGTAGAGTCTCCCCAGATTTGTCTTCATTGCATAGTGAACTATTATTCTTGCTTATACCATCTATAAATATGCCTCCTATGCTTTCAACCTCTTATATGTTGTCTCTTTCAATAGGTTGTCTTCCTTAATGACTGTTAAGACTGTCACTTGTTTGATGATTTCTTTTGTATGTATCTATAAATGATGACTTGTGGCTATCAAGGTGGGATAGAGTCTTAAAAGGGCATTAGGTCTCCAAGGTGTTTTCCATCACAAAATCAAAGTGTCTAGAAACTATTTTGTGAAAGCTATCTAAGGTGACTCAAAGGTTAGAAGTAGTCTTAAAGGTAGGGTTACTATTGTTGATGTTTGAGCAAGGTGGTTCCTATGTTCTCATAACAGTATAGTAAACTACCCCTCAATCTATGCACATTCCACTTCATATCAATTTTAAAGGACTGTCCCTTCACACACAGTCCATTAATGACTATCATAAACTTACTCATTTATAACTAATCTTTTGCATTTATGACTAATTTGTGAAGCCTAAAAGTTTCCCTTGCATTTAGTTGACTGTCCTTTCAACCACATTCTGTCAAATAGCTCTTCAATAGGAAGTTGTTCCAAAACATTCAGAGAAAGTACAATTCAATTACTTACATATGCACTTGCATTAGGTCCTATTAGCATTTTTGAAGAACAGGGACATTACCTTTCCTCGTACTGAAGCCAAAATCAATAACTTTTTTGGCATGAATTAAGGTGACTGTGAACTTTGATATGCTGCCTCTTAACAGATTCATGGTGAGTGTTCATTTCTAGGAACACATACTCTAACAAATGACCCAACTCATGAGAATATTGATGTATGCTATCTGAATCTTTGCTTATAGACTATTGTAATCTTCAAAAATTCATATGCCCTGCTTGTAAGGTGATACGCTTTTAGGGTCTTCATGTTGCTTGAGGTGAACCATTATTGCTTTGCTTGAAGTCTGCCCCTGAACCCTTTCCTTCGTTAGTTGGCAATGCCCATCCTTCCTTGCCATTCTTGGACTATACTTTTGCATTAGAATGATATTTTTGACTGTTTCTTTCCACATGCATTCATCTTGACTGTCCAAACTTTACAATCTCTTATCACTATTATTGAATCTTTTGCAATGTGACTGTCATCCTCTATCTCTTGATCACTAGCCTCATTATGCTTGATTGCCTATGTGTAGAGTCTCCCCAAATTTGTCTTCATTGCATAGTGAACTATTATTCTTGCTTATACCATCTATAAATATGCCTCCTATGCTTTCAACCTCTTATATGTTGTCTCTTTCAATAGGTTGTCTTCCTTAATGACTGTTAAGACTGTCACTTGTTTGATGATTTCTTTTGTATGTATCTATAAATGATGACTTGTGGCTATCAAGGTGGGATAGAGTCTTAAAAGGGCATTAGGTCTCCAAGGTGTTTTCCATCACAGAATCAAAGTGTCTAGAAACTATTTTGTGAAAGCTATCTAAGGTGACTCAAAGGTTAGAAGTAGTCTTAAAGGTAGGGTTACTATTGTTGATGTTTGAGCAAGGTGGTTCCTATGTTCTCATAACAGTATAGTAAACTACCCCTCAATCTATGCACATTCCACTTCATATCAATTTTAAAGGACTGTCCCTTCACACACAGTCCATTAATGACTGTCATAAACTTACTCATTTATAACTAATCTTTTGCATTTATGACTAATTTGTGAAGCCTAAAAGTTTCCCTTGCATTTAGTTGACTGTCCTTTCAACCACATTCTGTCAAATAGCTCTTCAATAGGAAGTTGTTCCAAAACATTCAGAGAAAGTACAATTCAATTACTTACATATGCACTTGCATTAGGTCCTATTAGCATTTTTGAAGAACAGGGACATTACTTTTCCTCGTATTGAAGCCAAAATCAGTAACTTTTTTGGCATGAATTAAGGTGACTGTGAACTTTGATATGCTGCCTCTTAACAGATTCATGGTGAGTGTTCATTTCTAGGAACACATACTCTAACAAATGACCCAACTCATGAGAATATTGATGTATGTTATCTGAATCTTTGCTTATAGACTATTGTAATCTTCAAAAATTCATATGCCCTGCTTGTAAGGTGATACGCTTTTAGGGTCTTCATGTTGCTTGAGGTGAACCATTATTGCTTTGCTTGAAGTCTTCCCCTGAACCCTTTCCTTCGTTAGTTGGCAATGCCCATTTGTCTGTCAACTCCTCTCAACCTGATGAATAATTTTTTGCATAATCCAAAAAACACGAAATTCAATTCAAAGAACCTTGGCCAATGTCATTTTTTCAAAGAGATCAGGAAATAGGACATAACAATCATGCTTTAATGTTTAAGAAACATCATAGACAACACTGACCTATAGCTTTTACCGATATGCTTCAAATGAAGCCATGCTCTACAATGACCGCAGGAAAACACACTTAAAAATAATGGCAATCATATACTGGCTATATCCATAAATAACTGAATTCAATTTTTCTTTACTAGTTAAAGTCAGAAATTTGTGATAAGCAATAGATTTGGATTTATCCTCTCAATCAAAATGTATGAAAGCATATTCACATTTGCTACCAAAAACAAACTCTTTAAGTGTAAATAAAAATTCTCAGAATGAACACTGAAAATACACCCCATGAATCAAATATTGAATTTCGGTGGCTGAAAATTATGCCATGTTTCATGCAAGCATAAAAAAAACATGAACTGAAAAATGGTGATGGAAAAAATTTACTACCTTGAGAAGTTACGATGAAGCTTTTCCAATGCCAAGTTTTCCAACTTCAGAGATGCGTCCATGATATTGCTAATGTACCTGATAATTCCATTTGACTATGCTTCTGCTCCATTTGTAAGTCTACTTGCATTCTTTGGAGGCAGTCCTCAAGTTTTTGCACTTTTGTCTCAAAGAACTGGTTTTTTTGCTCTTCTTCTTTAATCTGAACCATGGCCTACTCCAGTGCTACTTTCTTTTCTTCAAAAGATTCTTTGATTGCAATTGTTTCTTTTTTCTATTTTTTAATTTCTCTTTGAACCAAGACTAAGGCATAATCTTTTTGTGTAATGATTCCTTCAATATCTATTCTATTCCCTTCCTCCTCCTTCATAATACTTCTCACAACATTTCCCCTATCTTGGATAGCATCCTCAAGCATCAATTTCTCTTTCCTTGTTTCTTCCAAAACTCTTAAGGCTACATCTACACGGTGTCTGTTTTCTCAAATAGCTTCCTCCAACAAACTAACTTTCCTTTTCAGTTCATCTTGTTCTCTCTTAGCTGAATCTAAATCCTTTTTTCCCTTTAGAAGCATTTCAATATAAAATGTATTTCCTTTTAGCTCTTTACATTCTTCCAACATATTCTAAAACAAACCATGTAGTTCTTTATATTCATTTCCCTTCTGGTCAAGCACATTCTCCATTGTTGCTATCTTCTACCTCTGAATTTCCTTTTCCATTAAGACTAAACTCATACCCCTATCTTTATCATGGATCATCTTGTTAAGTGAATGCTTCTGCTTTCTAAGCTCTACACATTCCTTCAATGCCATATCTAAGGCAATTGATATCTCCTTGATAACCTCTTCAAAAAAAATTCTTAGTATGTCTATTTCGTTCCTATTTTTCTCTTCTATTTCTTCCCTATCATTTTCCAACACTACTATTTGACTCAGTAAGTAGGATTCTCTTGATGACTTATCTAGCTCTTTACTATCAGATAATGCTTTGAATTCCCTTTCTTTCCCTATATGCAGCTCTGTCATTCTTCTATCCTCAGCTTGCAATTCATCCTGTAAATTAGAAACCATTCCAGAGTTCTTGTTTTCAAACCTTCTTGAGAGGATCAATTTTTCATTCTCTTTCATAACTTCATCCAATTTTCTAGTCATGTCATTCAACATTTTTCGTAAAACATGCATCTCACTATCATTTCCTTTCTCCCTCAAAATGTCCCACTTAAGCCTGTAAATCTCTTCTATTTTTTCAGCCAGAACATGATCCTTATCCCTTCTTGTTGCTACTACAACCCTTAAATAATGGGATATTAATTTCTCTTTTGACATTCTTTTCAATGGTGCTTCCAAAATGATATATGATGTATCTTTTGAGATACTATTTGATAAATAAGGCTCTCCATTCAAACAACCTTCACAAACTTTTGTCATCTCATAAATTTTCATATTTCCATTCATGTTTCCATTGTTAGCTATTTGTGACAGAGAAGGTATACTACAATGGCTCGTTTTGGTAATATATACCTTAGAAGTTCCAATTTGCAATCTCATAATACGCATATGGAAGACTTATAAATGTTTATTTCAAGATTGCTTTTTCTTTTACTGTATATCTGAATGATAATCTTCATTTATGTAGCGATTAATACTATGATTTATCTAGGTCCTGGTTTCATTATTGCCTATGGTATTTTTATTATCTGAGCCATTTTGTTAAAGACTAGATCTCTGGAAATAGTGGCCTACACTGGACAACCTACTCATCATGTATTTCACAAGCAATAGCCCTCATATAAATATTATTTACTTCTTATCATCTCTCAAGAAAAAATATAAGACAAGTCAGGACTCAAAGGAACTGAATGTAAGTAAGCTAGAAGCCTAGAACCATACCCAGTGTTCCCATCATGAACAAAACAAATCAAGTAACCATCATCTTCTACAAGGTCTAACCCAGAATCCCTGGGTACAAATATTGCCTCAGAACCAAATCTTCCAGGTCCAAAGTAAAAAACCCCTAGCACATTGCCTCCAACTTCAATCTGTGACTTCCCAACCTCAGGTTTTGCTTGAAGATCAAACTTTACGAGTCCCTTGACCTTAGCTATTGAATCTAGTGTAGTACCATACACATAACGTTGCTTTTTGCACCCATGTTAATCATAAAGCAGAATTAGATATTTCCCAATCAACATGGTATCCTTGGTTATATGATCCACAAGCATTGTTTATGAGGGAGAGAATGGAGGAAAAAACATAGCTGTAGTGTTATGGGAAAGAGTGTATGTATTATCTCTTAGAATTTTCTTACCTACCAATATACTTTTCATTAATCCTTGGAAAATCTACTGCAGACTCTGACAGTTTCTTTTGTGAAGCCTCCCCACTCTTTAAATTGAAACGCATCTCATATCTGATCACCAAAGTCAAAAAGATAATACATTATGACTTATCCTTTTTTAATGCATAGGTTAATAAGTGAAGCACAAAAGAAAAGGTTATATTGAATGGTTCACATACAACTCATTCTAGAAATTTTTTATTTTTTTCTTTGATGGGTCCACCAACCAATTCCAGGTCCAAGTCAACCAATCGACAAGTGTAAAGGACAATTCATCACCCTCCTCCCATGCATTGGCTAATATTTGGTACACAATACCCAAAGCAAAGACATATAAGACTCCTAAGAGATATCTCAAGTTGGCCTCAGAATGATTGACTAGCTATGTAGAATAAAACTAACAAGCAGATGATTCTCCTCAATTGTGAACAAATCACCATGCAAATATCAATAGGAACTTATCCAATTTTTGTTCTAAGGGAGAAAATGTAAGTATATAAAATATAATATTAAACAATGCAAGAAAAGATGCATCTGGAAGGAAGCCAAAGACAACATGAACTATGAGTTATCGACACAAGGAAAGACTAAAATATGAAGCTTGTTTCTCAACATTACCATTATGAAATATGTAGTAGTTTGGTAGCTCAAACCATCTCATCTGAAGATCATTTTTTGCATATCAGGGTAGTATACCAAAATGAGCCATTATTTCCATTCATTCATATAAAGGCTCTCCATTCATGTTTCCATTGTTAGCTATTTTTGATAGAGAAGGTATGAATGAAATCCCATTTGAATTATCACTGCATGGTGTCATGAAGTAACTACAAGAGGAATATGGCCTTGTTCTCTGTTTTGGAGTCTTGAGTGTTTGAACCAAGAGCCATGATGTGTATTTAAGGGAAATAGTGAAAGAATTTGATATTTGTTGATATTGAGAGAAATATAGTTGAATTAAGTGTGTCAAAGGAAGGCAAGTTGAAGTTTTTGTGAGATGTGTTTTGAATCCTCCTAACTCTGCATCACTGATGAAACTTGAACTTTTGATGTCCTGGATGTAACATTGGATGGTGTTTTTGATGGAATGGGTGTTCCCTTATGGGGTACTTTAGCTCTTTTCACATTTGAAGGAGCAGTATTCTTCTTAGTGAATTTTTCTTTTTGCTCTTGTTTTTGGGAATCCATCAAGGCATGGTTAGATGCCACCTCATTTTCCTTTGTTTCTTTGATGTCCTTATTGTCTGATTGTGCTGATTCCGGACTGTCTTTGTTGGCATGGGAATGAACTTGGATTGTTCTCGATGTTTGTTATTCTTGTGGACAGGTATTGAAGCACTTGCATGGGCAATAAATCTTGTTTGGATAGGACTTGGAGACTTTTTAAAAGGTGGGCAAGGAATTCAGAGTTTTCTGCAACAAATTTGAAGTTAGCGAAGCCCTCTGTAGTGAATTTAGAGGTAATTCAAAACCCTCATTGCCGAAAGTAAGCTGATAGGAAAAATAGGCATATTCCATTCTCAGTAGGTAAACTTCAAATGAATGTAAGATAGATCTCAAAACAATGACTCATTATATCCTCTTCTTTCTATTATGGTCTGTACTAAAATTGACTACTTTCAACAATGTTTTCACATCTCTATTTTTAGATTTATGTTTTTTCTTTAAATCAAAAACTAGATTAATACTGGAACGCACAATATTATAGATGGATCAGCGTCAAAGGTTGACTACTAATCAATATCATGCATATGATGAAAGAGTAGCTGATGAGAGGGACATTGACAAATATCCTTGTCCATGTAAAAATTGTCTTGGTGGAAAGGTGAAAAAAAGAAATATGATTTATTGACATATGATAAGATATGGGCATAGTGGTGTAAGCCCTTAGGCTTACAATTATTATGAAGATATGATAGAATTGCAGACTGTGAGAGATGAAGAGGCAACATACATAGATGAAGTGGCACCAAACATAGATGAACAGACAAAAATGTTTAAGGAAGGGTTTGAAGTTGATAAAATGTTGAATGAGGGTCTAAACAATGATTGGGCCAAGTCAATGGAGGATGCTTTAAAGCCTGTGTATGCTAATTGCAAGTTAAGTCATTTGGAAACAATCCTTCAAATTCTTAACTTGCAAGTGGTACATGGATGGACAAATGAGAGTATAGATCAATTATTGGCATTATTAAGTTCATTGTTACTAGCTAACTCCACATTGCCAACAAAACAAAGTCAATGTAAAAAGAAAATCAGTAAGCTCGACTTGGGGTATGAAAACATCCACACATGTGTGAATGGTTGTGTATTATTTCACAAAAATCTTGCAAATGAGAGTGAATGTCTGAAATGTCATGAAGTGAGGTATAGACAAAGGTTGAAATCAGCTATGGTTCCTAGAAAGGTTCTTCGCCACTTTCCGATAATCCCACAATTACTCTGAATGTATAGGTGCAGAGACATTGCTAAACTTATGCAGTGGCATGCCAAAAATAAGAGCATTGATGGAAAACAATGACATGTGCATGATTCTAAGATGTGGATGGAATTTGATAACAAATGGCTTGATTTTTCTCAAGATCCTCGTAATATAAGGTTGGGTTTGGCTCTAGATGGGGTGAACCCATTGTTAGATCAAAGTACTAAATGGTCAACTTGGCCAGTGTTTCTAATAAATTATAACTTGCCTCCATGGTTAGCAACTAAACCATTTTTCTTAATGTTATTATTGATTATACCAGGAAAGAAAAGTGTGACTTCAGATACAATAGATGCTTATCTAGAGCCATTATATGATGAGCTAATGGAATTGTGGAAAGGAATTGAAGCAATTCAATCTTTAAGGGATTTTCATTCAATCAAATTCACTTTAAGAGCTTCCTTATTGTTTATGATTCATGATCTTCCTGCATATGGCACATTGTCCGGTCTCTCTATTCATGAATACCATGGATGTCCTACTTGCAACTTTAAGGATTTTGTGAGGCACTCAATAATTTTGCATAAGTGTATTTATTATGGACATCGTGCTTACCTTAAAATGGATCATCCATATTTTCGACAAAAAACATGTTTCAATGGTCAAGAAGAGAATCATGAAGCACCATTGCTAATAACCGGTGATTACATTGTTGAGAATGGAAAAAAAAGAATGTCATTTATTGAAAATGATGGGATTGCTAGCAGTAGATATGATCCATGTAATGAAAGCAGTGTAAAATGGTTGTGCATATTGTATAAGTTGCCATACTTTAAGGATATAGCCATTAGGCATACTATTGACTTTATGCATACTAAGAAAAATATAGCTTATGCTATTATATAAACTCTTTTTGGTGATTTTGATACCATTTCATCATGTGAATACTTCCAAGAAATAAAGATTCACCGAAATATTTGGGTTGAAAAATATGATAATGAAAAATATAAAAAACCTAGTGCTCCTTATGTTTGGACAAAGGAACAACATGCACAATTCTTACAACTGATGTCTCAGACTCGCTTCCCCACTAGATATGTAAGTAGCAGCATCAGAAGCCCAACTGACATTAATAGCTTAAGAGGCCTCAAGACCCATGACTATCATGTCATAATAGAGAATATTTTACCTATTGTGGTAAATATATTGAGTTTGGAAAAGGGGCCAAGATTGGCAATTATAAGGTTGGGCCTAATATTGAAGAGAATGAGCTTACATGTATTAGATCCTTTGAACTTTGATAGTTTGAGGGAGGAGGTTGTTGAAGTCCTTTGTCTCTTGGAACGAGAATTTCCACCAACAATCTTTAACATTTCTATGCATCTTTTGATACATCTACAATATGAACTAGAGCATTGTGGCCCAGTAAGAATGAGATGGATGTATCCTATAGAACGATATATGAAGGTTTTGAAAAAAATTGTTCATACTAGGGCAAAACCAGAAGGTAGCATGTTTGAGGGATATTCAATGCAAGAGGCCATGGGATTTTGCACAGAATATATGAAGGATTTTAAAAATGTCAATCGATGTGTATGGGATGATGATGAAGATGAGAGAGTTGCAAGTGAAGTATTAGAAGGAAATGGATGTCGCTTCAAGCTATCATATCAAGAAAGAAGTGCAATACATGCCTTTATTCTTCAAAACACATCTTCGTTCGATAAGTGGCATGTAGGTAAAAAAAAATTACACAATAATTTATTTACTCAATTGCATTTACACATTTATATTATTAATCTTACTATTTGTACATCATTATTCTATGTAGAAAATATGAAGAAGAGAATCAAGCTTGGATGCAACATCGACCTCAAAAGCGCAGATGTCATGATTTGATTAGAGGTATTTTTTTCCAAAATTTGAAGAATGGATTGCTAATGCAATCAATGATGCAAAAGAAGAAGGTCAAGATATAACAACAGAGGGAAGTAAGCTTTCACAACCTCCACATTTATGGGCTATGAATTTTAGTGGAATGTGGGCCTATGGTAGTCATTTAAGGGTGGAAGAAAAAGACAAAGGAAAGACAAATTGTGATTGTGTTGTTAGTGTTGAATTTCTTCATGAAATTGAGAAGAAATTTTATGTTGGATTCATCCAAGAAATTATTGAAGTGGATTTTGGTGAAAATAGTCCTATATTATTAAAATGTAAGTGGATCCGACCATCTACAGTGCAATTTGATGAGTATGGATTTGTACGTGCAAATACACGACAATTTTTTTCAGAGACAGATGAGCCGTATGTTTCCCCTTTTCAAATTAACCAATCATTTCTAATTGATGATGTAAGAAGCCCAGGTTGGTCATATGTCATTCAAACAGAGTCTCGTTTGAAACGGAAATTCATGGAAGTCTGTTTGAAGAAGAGATTTTGATTACCAATGAAGAAATTGGAAGAGATAATGTATTGCATGTCACAAATGAGGATGAGGAAGAAAATCAAGTAGATGCAGACACGAGTGATCATGATTCTGATCTTGCTGGCAATGCAGATGATTATTGATGAGCCCCATTTTATGACCTTTTATTTAAGACTTTTATGTTGTTTTAAGATTGTTTTATGTTTTAAGGACATGGACCTTCAAACTAATACATGTTTCAAAGCATTAATGTCGAAAAAAGTTGCTATATGAATGCAATATGAATTTGTTTTCATATAAAAATGAGGATGCAATATGAATATGTTTTCATATATGAATGCAATATGAATATGTTTTCATATATAAATGTTGTATGCAATATGAATATGTTTTCATATATAAATGAGGATGCAATATGAAAATGTATACCATCATTGCTTTACTTTGACAATGATCTTTTCTTGATAGCTCCTTTGGATCATTGCTTCCACTATCATGACAGGATGTTATAACAGTCCTTGGCTATTGTACTTTGACTCACTGCTATGACTGTTATAATGCTTGTACTATTTTAACATATTTTGTGCAGGTACAGTGAGGTTGCTTCTGAATGGAAAGAGCCAGAATCTCATGTTAAGTCAAGTGAAAATTTTCTTTTGTTATTGTAAGGTTCAAGATTTGATATATAATATATTAATATTCTCCTAACCTCTTTGAAAACTTGGCAAACTTGGCCTAATAAAATGCAATGAGTTGACACAACTCACACACAAGTCCCAGCCAAGTAATTTTCTGAAACTTGTGATTTCTTTTTATTGAAACTCATCAGAAACTTGACCCTTGACTTACATGTTTTGGGTGTGGACTCATCTGTAGAAAAAATGACTAAAACCCATGTGAATTTTTCATTTTTGCATTTTGTTTGTCCTTTGATTTCAACTAGTAGGTGAGGTATTTTGTAGCTAGGTGACAAAATACCTTGAAAGGAAGGTTTGGAAGTTCAAATATTTGAAAAGATTTGATAATGATGATATTCTTATCTTCAAATGTGTAATCCTCATCATTTAGTCTGGTCAGTCTAGTCTGATTCTTTAGCTTCATTGTTAGTTCTTTAAGTTTAAAGAATGAAAATTTGGTAAAAAATAGTGAGAGTTTGGTGCTAGAGAAAAGTTAAAAATATAGTGATTAAATATGAAAGATGGTGTGCGTGATGAAGTTCCATGTGGCTCTGCCCCTTGACTTCCATGAGGAATGTTGCCCCTCGACCCCTACAAGAGCTTCACTCCCAAACCCCAACTGTTGTCATCCCCTTGTCATCCCCAAATCCAGGCCCTTGGTTCCCTCATTCCAAGACTCTATGGAATGGTGTAAAATATTGATTTGAGAGTCATATAACATA
The DNA here is from genome assembly GCA_007258455.2 of Sequoia sempervirens. NCBI lineage: Eukaryota > Viridiplantae > Streptophyta > Pinopsida > Cupressales > Cupressaceae > Sequoia > Sequoia sempervirens. The sequence goes on along the minus strand of VDFB02069957.1, from coordinate 2,693 downwards.
TGTAATTTTGAATTATGAAAAAATTGACAAGGTTTACACGCATCTTGCACAACACTGTGGCTTCTTCCAACCATTTTAACATATTTTGTGCAGGTAAATATCTAGGTATATTTCTTATTGGGTATTTATTTGTTTACTTTACTTATCCATGTATAGCATTGCTAAAAGCCTATTTGTAGGATTTCTTTTAGAGACACACAGTTCTCACGAGTAATTTTTCTTCCAGGAACTGGTTTTTGGTTTTTTAAATTTTAATCTCTAAACAAATAATTTGGTATATATTTTAATTATAATTCAGGTCCTTTTTTCTTACATATGAATATATGACATCCGTTTGAAGGCCTTCCATGCTATAATTATCATTCAATAGTTTCCACAAATGTTTTTACCTGGAAATATATATTCACTGTATCATAGATTATACTAATGCTATAGTGAAAATTCAAAGCTACAAATAATGTTCTTTTCTCCATTTCTCACTAGTATACAGACCTGCATGGACTGTTGATAAATACTTGTTTGTGTGCCAGAGGATGGAGGGATTATCTAGGAAAATTGTTAGTAGTGAAAAATATCGTAAATAGTTTTTTGAGAAAGATTCGTTCGTTGGTTTGCAACAGTGAAGTGTTGAGTTGCACGAAATTTATGTTGTATTAGTTGATATTTTTTTTTGGCACTGCAAATCTTTTTTTATTCTCGTGGAGCAGCATATTGTCCAACACAGTTTTGCTTGTCTTTGAAAGAAGAGTGTATTCTCTTTTTGTAAACTTGCAGTTCGTGGAACTTGGAGTAGAATAATGTAAAAAATAATGAATAGAAATCTTCTGATGAAATATCTTTAATCCTTAGATGTTTAAACTATCACATATATCTTCAACTTGATGAACCCAAATGACTATGGAGTTTCAGACTTCTTGGACAAATTGGATCAGATCACTTGACAAATAGTTATCTCAACCCATTTGGCTGCTTTCTTGATCAACTGATCCCTGGATGACAAGCACGTATTGGCGAAACCTTTTGAGAAGCCAGATTTCCATAGAAAAGCTTCTACATTTGGTCCTGGTGCCAGCCAAGTCACCTAGAATGCCAATGGCTACCATTATCACATTTTTATTTGTCATCTTCATTGGAAAACCTTTGTAGTTAAGAAACTTCCATGACAAAGCTACTACATTTTTTCTTGATGCGACAACCAAGTCATCTAAAATCCCATATGTAGTCTCTGTCATGTTCTCATTGCCCTTTTCTTGAAAATTTCACTTGAGGAATTGTATACCATGACATGTATAATGCATTAGCTACTCAGCTGTAGGTGAATTCTTTGAAACCTTGATATTGCTTCAAGAATTCAACTATGAGCTAAGCACCTTAAGCAAGCTGAGTTGCAGAGTAATGGAATCAAGCTATGGAGCTATATCAAATCCAGAAAATGCCAATTCACAGTTAGGATAATATTTGATAATGAGATTTGCAATATGTAGATATCCCAAGTGTTTGTGAGCTCTGCTACTTCAGATGAAGGAGGTGTCAATGTAAAGAAAGTCTTGGCATCTGCCTCACTCTGAGCCCATTCATCCCACAGAGACTTAGATATAACTGCTCATTGCCCACAAAGATCAGATTGTATATTAAACAAAAGAACAGAGGAATGAAACCAAAAGACTAGGAACACCAAATTTATTGCTGACCTAATGGTGAATCCACATCCAATGTGAAGGACTCCTTATTCCAATCCCAAGATTTGATGGATTGATTCAAATACATTGCTAAGCTTTTTATGCAACTGGCATTTCTGCAGGGAACCATTATTTAATATCCATTGATTGAAATACCCACAACATCTAATGACTATTGTTGTTTGCAGTGCTTTAGACTTCCTACATTTTTTAATGACTGTTCATTAAAACTGAGACCTCATAAACTTGTATTTATGCAATTTCTGTTACGGTTAATTATCTTTGTATCAAGTTGCTAATTTATACATTATTGTTTTTTTGGACATCAGGAAATGAGGAAAAAGAATTTAAGGCACAAATTAGATGATAGTGATCATAATGCTGAAATTCCAGTGACAGATTATGAGCGCTTTCGTGAAGAATGTGTGGCCAAGAATAAAGAATATTTATCCCATCTTGGTTTGACAAACAAGCAAGTTGTAAATCCACTAAGTAGTATATTATTGGTTTAATATTGTTTAATGAAATTTTATAGGCAAGAGCTTTATGTATATAAGACATGATATAATATTTTTTTTTATTTTACAGGCAAGAAAAAGAGTGCAGAGAAAATGTAGAGAAAAAACAAAAAGAAAGTAAAGATATAGTGTTGCCAGCTCGTAGAAGCCAACATATAAAGGATGCGTTTGAAGTGAAATCTGGGGAGACCAGTACTGATCTACCTACTCATGTCACACCTGGTATGGCCAAGGAGCATGAAGTTTCGGTTAATGAAAGTCACGAAGAGAGTCTGCTTGCATCTGATGTGCCTAAGAGTGCACCTGTTGCATCTACAAATTTTGATGGAATTAGTGGATCAGCTAGAAATATTGGTAGTGGTTCAACAAAAGATGTTTCTGCTTTTGTTAAAAGACAAAGATTGAGTCAAGATTTATACAGATCTACAGAGAGGAATGCAAAAGAAAGAATATTAGAAGGGAAGAAGCCATTCTTAGTTGAGGTATCAAGAGATGG